>CABFVZ010001546.1:5862-93379 GCA_902151445.1 Timema monikensis | reverse complement strand
TAGTATATTAAATGGCGCTTAAAGCACTTCTTCTTCTAAGAAGGCAAAAGCCACTGAACAGTGACGTCACGCACGTGACATTAGTCAAGTCAGGTTGACAATATATATATTTCAAATAATAACTTCCTCTTCTCGAAGGTTCGAAGAGAGATTTTAAAATGTAACTTGAGTCATTTTCCGGCTCTAGAACCTCCCAGTAACACAGAGATGTTTTTGTCTTGTATTTTGTTTTTCTAAACTAAACCTTCTCGAAGCTTCCATGAGCAAGGGATATATACAAAGAATGGTGCAACGTAAAGGCAGTTGGTGTCCAATACTGACAGAACTCACTTGGGCACTTGGCGTCCAGCAACACCTGTCCGCGCTCATACAATAGGCCGCGTACATATTTCAACGACATGATCTATTTTCACATTAAATAAACAGATTCAGAAATAAAAAACATGTCAAAATAATAAGTGTGTAATATTAATTATAATTCTTAATTGGCGCTCGATCACGGGGCTATAAATACCAATTAATTCACCACATCAAAAAACCGGGCCGATTTAATTAGTGCTCGACCACGGGGCAATTACCAGCTAATTAAACGGTGTAACTTCAATCGACGCTCAACGCGCCGAACCAGAACGCTTCAATTGGCGTCCATCGCGGTGCAGTAATATTCCAGAACATCACAATTGGCGCACAACGTAGGGACCCGTAAATCAAGAACGTTTCAAAATAAAAGAGTCACTAAAATGTGAAATTATACATAATCTTTGCCTCATATCGCATATTTTGAACCAAAAGTGGAACCGGAAAATATTTATTGATTAAGCTGAAATTTTGTACATATGTTTCTGAAACCATTCCACAACATTTCCGCGCTAGCAGGAAAATAATTTCGAAAAAGAATATTTAATGCTCCGCTCTAATGTTCATGTATAGCACCAAAGAATCATAGTCCTGCGAGGTGACTACATATGACTCCATGTCCATGTGTAGCACCAAAGAGCCATAGTCCTGCGAGGTGACTAAATGTGACTCTATGTCCATGTGTAGCATCAAAGAGCCAGAGTACTGCAAGGTGACTACATGCGACTCTATGTCCGTGTGTAGCAAAGACCCATAGTCCTGCGAGGTGACTAAATGTGACTCTATGTCCATGTGTAGCATCAAAGAACCAGAGTCATGTGAGGTGACTACATGTGACTCCATGTCCACGAATAGCACCAAAGAGCCATAGTCTTGCTAGGTGACTACATGTGACTCCCATGTAGGTTCCTTATTGAAACAGGGATATCCGGCATCCAATGGAATATAGTTTCAACTACTTAGTTATAACTGGTTAAATCTGTTTGAAATACTTACTACTGTGTTCAAAGATTCAAGTACAGGTTGAAATTTGTTACTTACTTTACTGATTGTCGATGATTATTACTGATTATTTTCTGCACTTTCACTTAAAAATGATTAAAACTGATTAAGTACAACTTTATACATACTTTGTTCCTCTTTTGCCAGTCAAATTGATTTTAAAATGGTTAAAAATTATTAAATACACTATTTATACTTACGGTACAGTGTTGGGACTTGAAAAACCGACATTGGTGAACAGTTTCAAATTGATTTTATAGAAGCGTTAACGCCAATAGTGAACAAATGTATTATGGCCTTGTCATTACCGGACTAGATTATATGGTTCAAGCTGTGAAGAAGGCAATTATAAAAAAATATTATACATATGTAAAGTATAAAGAAGTAAATATATATATATATATATATTTATAAAGCAGAAAGAGTAAGTATGTGTGTATACCTTCACGCAAATTTATGTACATTTCCTCTAAATTAAACCTTCCTAATCATCACATATGCGTGACCAGGCCTACACCAACTTATGTTTGTACAACCTGATGAGACGCGGTACCAAAAATAAAGACGTCTTCTGTATTCCTCCTCAATGCGTAGAAAACTAGTGTTTAGATTATTGTAAAGTGAATAACATCAACAACTTCAATTATGTTTTTAAGATACTTTAAATTGCTTTAAAAATATTGAGTGTTAACATAGTTTCTAGATATATCTCGGTGGAGGAATTCCCCACAGTCACTACTCCCAAGATAAAAAAATGGGGGATGGATTAATAATTATAATAGGATTGTTTGGGTACGGTCTTTTTTAGAATAGGGTTGTTTGGGCACGGCCCTGCTAGAATAGGGTCGTTTGGATACGTCCTTCTTATAATAGGTTTGTTCGGGTACGGCTCTACTAGATTAGGTTTGTTTGGGTATGGCTCTACTAGATTAGGTTTGTTTGGTTACGGGCCTACTAGAATAGGTTTGTTCGGGTACGGCCCTGCTATAATAGGGTTGTTTGGGTGCGGCCCTACTAGAATAAGGTTGTTTGGGTGCGGCCCTGTTAGAATAGGGTTGTTTGGGTACGGCCCTACTAGAATAAGTTTGTTCGGGTACGGCCCTGCTATAATAGGGCTGTTTCACACATATTCAAGCTAATTTATTTGGAATTGATTTAAATTATCCTTGGTTCAGATAACAGCCTTTCATAGGGCTATTTAATATACTTTATTTGCATTAGGTACATTATTTCACAAATAGCCAATGAAAAATCTAACCATGGTAAATTATATTTTAATAATGACTATAATATACAAACATATTAATACAATTGATTATTTTCAAATAAATATTGCAATATCTAAGCAGCTGGTTGCTTAACATGCATGTAACTATTTTAATAGTAATTGTATACATACATTATTTTACTGACTACCATAATAGTCAATTACTCTTAATTTACACAAGATAAAAATATAATCAAAATAATGCTAGTTCATATCAAACAACATAGTATGCTATACATTTTTCCAACACTGATATTTTACATCTTACAGTTCAAGGAAATACAGTTATTTGTCTTTTAAGGGTCTTGGAAGTCTATTACAGATGGTTGGAGTTCCAGATGGTTTAATGTCAATTTACTACATCCAATCATTGAAGTAATGAACCTGGTCTTTTTTTTTTTCGACAGTCTGCATCATCCAATTGCTCCATCTTTTCAGAGCTTCAAGTTCTAAAATATGGAAAATAAAAACTATTATTATTAATATAAACTAAATAAATAAAAATCAAATATATTTTAACGGAGAATCCCAACCTGGTGTCAATAAAATATCTTTTGAAGAAAATCAACTTATTGAATTGTCTTATAATTTGACCTTGAATGGGCTAGTTTCTTCAAGTTCATCCCTGTACTTATGGTTTAGTGCTTAACCCCTATTCTCTGATATTTCCAAAAAAGCAATAAAGTAGTTGACACTATTATTTTGTTGCCACTTATCTATATGAAACAACGTTCCTAGCGCTTGTGTACATTAAAAATAAATATAGAATCATACTTAATGTAGAGCCTGACCTACGATTAAAATACTCTGATGAATCTGATATTCGAAGGGTACACGAAAATATCAAATTAGTTTAGTATTGAATTCATGCTAAATATCACCATTCAGAATCCTTAAATCAATCAAGTGTTTAGTATTAATTATTTATCTAATATTAATTTATTTTATTAATATGAAATGGGCTATGTAGATTATCATAAATTTGTGCGCAGGTTTTTAATTTCATCTTGCGGTGAATTATTATTGGTTTCAAAGGGAGCCGTTATGTTGAAAAAATTGAGAACCATTGCTGTAAGATTCGGATGGATACTTAATATATAAGAAAGATAAAGTTGTTTACTCTATTGCTTAGAAAATATGCATAGTAACAACATGCGTTTTTTTTGTATTATATTAAACTTGTAAATTTAGAATGAAATATATCAATAAAAAAAGTTACAAGTTAATATTTACTTTTTTACAATAAGACCTAATTTCAATTAAATTAAAATTAAATAAAACATGAAATACAAGAATATAGTTTTGTAAATATCATATTATTATAGAGAATAAGATAATGTTCGATCATACACGACGGATATTTATAGTACAATAATTGGTACAAAATTTGGTATTTTCAAATTAAATCATAGCTGAACTGTTGAAAAAGTTCAGTAGCTGCCTGGTAGAATGCTCTGTCTTCGGAAGCGCCTCTCCCTCTCCTCCCCAACCCCTTTTTGACATCCACTATCTTTCCATATTTTTTTCTGTAAACCCCGCTACTACCCCTTCCCTCATCCAATTTATATCGTGTTCAGGTAAAACCCTTGAATGACATTAATTATCCGTCACCTACAGACTTGAGCTATTGAAAATGTTTTTTGTGATGTATTTGTATGATCCATGTTAAAAAAAATTATAGAGTAAACTTGATTATGTTAACCTTATAAATAATTTGCATAAACAGTGTTTCCTTGATTAGATAAAACCTATTTGTATAACGTTGGTTTTTTAAGAAGAGAGAGGTGGAAAGGATTTCTTTATATAGTTTTATTAATGTTTTATAGACAAACAAGACCTTTTCCCACTTATAGCAGAATTAATTTTGAAGATTCATTGAATGAGCCTGGGCACCGATTGAATCCTGGATATATCAGTAGTAAGAGCATTGGCGTACTAAGCCAAAGGTCCTGGGTTTGTTTCCCGTGTCCAGGTATCATCTTTCAGTTTTCAGAATATGATATCTAGATAGAATAATCCTCACTAAAAAGTATAAATAATAGCTTTGGCTATTTGATTCATGTGTGTCATAGCAATTTTGTCTATCCCCTGAAAATATTCATCAAATTATTTTAGTTTAAGATATTTTTTTTAGAGAAATTACACACACACACACACACACACACGTGTATATACAGGTTGTTAAAAAAATAATCCACAAACCTAGCAGCGTCAAGCCTAACGTAACCTGAGCGTGAAATTAAAATAATCCCCAAACCTAACAACTTCAAACCTAACGTAGCCAGGGCGTGATATGAAAATAGTCCCCAAACCTAACGTAGACAGGGCGTGATAGGGGAGTTGCTAAGCTTAACGAACGTTCAATTTTTGATACTAACATGAAATTTTACACATTAGTATGATTTTATGGTGAGTAAAATAGAATCAAGTGCCACCCTTAAAAAGTTATTTTACATTTGTCAGCTTGAAATAATGGTGCCCTACATTTTTTTTAGTGTTCATTTATAACGTAAACCATTTGTAATGTCAAAATGTTTGTTAAAACTTATAATAAAAATATAAGATGACATTGTCTACAAAACAAGTTCTTATAGGTTTATTTGTAATCCTAACAGTTTTTGTACAATCTCGAAATGAAACGTTTAGCGTATGTTTAACATTTGTGAAGTTTCCCCTTCAATTATTTTCCTATCACGCCCAGGCTACGTTAGGTTTGGAGTTTTTAGGTTTGGGGATTATTTTTATATTTTCCGAGAGTACAATCACCATAAGAAATGCGATAGCTGGCAGCTAACAGAAGATTTAAGAACTGCCAAAAGAAAAACAAAATTAAAAATTAAATTATTTTTGTGAAAGTTTTGGCTGCCAAAAGTGACAATAAATCAACATATTATGGTCATTGCAGATAATATGGTTTGGCAAATGGATACATGAGATTTGATCTGCTGACTTTTGCTAGCTGTTAGTTACCTACACTCCTATGATGAATGGACTATATTATCCACCGGCTACGCAGAGTTGCCAAAATGCAATACCGCCGGGCGCGAAATTTACCTCGGGCTTCCCCTGACTCTATGGCATCAGTAACTAGGAAAACTGTTACAGAAAAATTTAGAAAAGAGAAACATCTTTGTCAACCAAAGAGCATAAGAATCAAATTCATTTTCAAAAACCTGTAAAACCTGAAAAAAAAAANAAAAAAAAAAAAAAAAAACCCCGCGGTGTAGTCGTAAATTTAGCAGTGCCGGAACGCAAGGTCGTAGCAATATCAAAGTTGAAGTCGGGTTTTGGGAGCCCCAACCACCGTAGGCGAAAGGCTTGCGCAAACATAAGTGATTCTAGAAGATATTTGGAGCTTCTTTTAATGATTACTACGCAGGAAATTACTAAACGCACTTCCCCTAAAATTCCATGAATTCGCACTGTAAATGTCATCAAAATTGATTAATAGTATGAAAAAAGTTTTAACATAGTATTGATATACAATCTATTAGTTAACTTGGAATTGCAAAGTAAAAAACTTTACCAAAAAATATATTTCGAATATTTTTCAAAGAAAAGCAGTGCCAGAACGGCGTTCCCTCTCGTTTCCACTCCACTACCCCTGAAACGGCGTTCCCTCTCGTTCCCACTCCACTACCCCTGATTAAAAAGTATATATATTATTTTATAGATCAAAACTTATTGGTTTAAAATTTTTCTTACATTTAATAGTACTACAACTTTAAAATGATAAGTTATTACGAGTTTCAAATAGTTACGGATAAATGATGAACATTTGAAAATCTCCCTTATGTAAAGTACCCTCTAGGTCATGTTCATGAGAAAATGAAAATGTCCATCTTGTTTATAATGATAAACTGTGTTTAGATATCAAATTTAATCAAAATCATTAGAGCGAATTTCGAGAAAATAGATTTATTCTCTTTTTGCCTTTCAATAAACTAGCCTTAAATTTAGGGCTAGATATCTAATTCCAAAAACCCCTCGAGGGGAAGGGGGGCATATGTTAACACCAGATACAAAGTTTTAGCCCAAACGGTAAAATGGTTTCGGTTCCAGCCCAAACCAAGGTACAAACAGTCAGACGGCATTAGGTAAACAATTTTTTTTTTTTCAGGGGGCTATGAAACGTAGACATTTATCAAAATCTTTATTTCGAATTTTTGACGATGACAATATTTTTACTCCAAGGTGTCCAGGGGCAAAGTAAATATTAGTTTACAAAGTTTAGTTACCCACAGCCGTTGCTTACCGTTGGTTTGATTGCCATTGATGGGGAGGTTGTGGTTCGAGTTTTATCTGCGTGAACTGAAGATGGTTTTCCTGTTAAATTTGTGTATATATATATATATATATACATACACACACACACACATTTAACGGTTTTCCACAAGTGATTTATCAATCTGGTTTTCTTATCTTCACCCCATGCTAATGCGGTTTCACTTCCTCTTAGCTACCATCCTCATCTCTACCCAATCAGGTTAAGCCAGTAATAACTTGTGTTCAGAAAGTAACAATAAAAAAGGAAAGACTTTGTTTTGGATGGATTATATGTATCATATTATAATAATAAATTAATGATTTTTAATGGAAACATGATTTGGCGAGCTTTATTTAATTCGGATTTTTAAAAAAATCATAGAATCATATAATGTTCTTGTTAGTATTGTGTTCGAAAAAAGTTAACAGTTCATTCTTTAAAAGTAAAGTGAAGTAGGCGTACAGTACGTAAATTATATTTAATTGAAATAAAATTTAAAAAAATTGCCATTTTTCACCCACTTTGGCCACTTTTTTCTAATTCATTAATTTTTTTTAAAGATATTTTCTATTTTTTTCAGGCTATCACCTAGAACCAAGTGGGGTTTTCTATCTTCTGTACAAACATTTTGTGGCGCACTTATTTTAATTATAACCTCCTTTTTAGCATGTATTTAAATAATTAGCGTAAGTAGTGACCGAAAAAACTATGTCACTGAAAAAAAAGGAATTACTATATTTTTTTTAAATATAGGGAAGAAAATCTATTTTTATAATATATTCCTACAGTAATAGATAAACTAAATAGAAATGTCACAATTTACTATAAATAATGATTTCTTAAGGTAAGTCAGAAAAATTATACTTTGACAGAAATTCTAGTCTACCACCCCACTCTCACTCTATTTAGTTACGGCCACAATATACTAAAAATAGAGGAGGGCGATCTCTAAATGAAATAATTATATGCAAGAGTTGTAGTATGTCACTTAATTCAAATGACATATACAAACTGTAATCTGCTCCAAATGCTAAAATAATATAAAGGAATCCGAAGAAGAGAATTAAAATTGATATATTCTGTAATAATATCATTTGTGTTCTACTCACATTACGTGGATGTTCTTGGATTCAATTACCATGCTTTCACCAACTGCTCTGCTAATAATGTGGAGTAGAAGGCGTGACAGTTTCAACGGACGTCTAACCCCTTGAACTCAACATTGAAGAAAGTCCTGAATATCTCTGGTCCGATGCCGCGAGTTACGAACACTACTCCCCTAGCGGACTTCTTTGGCACCTTCTTTCTCCACTGCTCCAATCCCCCCACCCCCCACCCTTTCCTTTTTCCTTGTTTACATGCCCAATTTGCTAGTCAGAAAAAGAGTATATAATGGGCGATCTTTAGGTTCACGGAATTGTAGTTCATTGTCCTGCTCCAGCACTTCGAGAAGATACTGCTGACCACGATGGTTGGGACGTGGGAGTCACCACCTCGACATCGAGGGAATCTTGTTTATTGATCCCCCTCTGCAAAGTTCCAAGTCCTTCAGACTTGTTGAGATAGTCCATAAGACTGTGTATTCTTTTCTATGTCCTTCGGACATAATTTAATTGGTCGGAATGATAATTATGTTTTCAAGTCCTGATGACTTCACTATATTCCATTGCGAAGTGAACGTCATGTTCACGTGTTCAATTTTGTATGGCTCCAAGCAGGTTGTCTAATGCCTCTGAGGACCTAGCTAGGTCAGTATCTCACAGCATTCTTGTTGCCACCCCATTTTCTGTGTTACTATTTTGGGTGCGCAACGTGCGGAACACGGTTAAGTTTGTATGGTGGCCCGCACAGATAGTATTTTCTTTCGCCCCTTGGTTGGCGCTTTCTTTGGCTATGTACTTAATTAATGAATCAGATCGCCGAAGCTATCATCTATGCATTTTAGTGAGGCAAACACCACTTAGATATCATATTCTGAAAATTAAAAAATGACACCTGGACACGGAAATCGAAACCGGGACCTTCAGCTTAGTACGCCAATGTTCTTACCACTGAGCTATCCAGGATTCGTCCCATGCACATGGTCATTCTTCACTTATATTTTAAGGCAGAGTCTTTGATGGAAGTGCGGAAGTCGTCAGCTTATAAACATGTGATTATATAAGATCATAGCCATCAGACAACGCAGCCACCTGCGACTCGGTAGTTGGCAATGTATTTAAGCCATGACAATTATATTATAATTGTACAAGATTGCATATATTAATGAATCAAATAGCCGAAGCTATAATCTATGCATTTTAGTGAGGCAAGCACCACTTAGATATAATATTCTGGATAGCTCAGTGGTAAGAGCATTGGCGTACTAAGCCGAAGGTCCCGGGTTTGATTCCCGTGTCCAGGTGTCATTTTTCAATTTTCAGAATATGAAGTCTGGCGCTAGCCCAGCTGTCTTGCAATCCAATACCCACTATCAACTTACTTCCATTTGACGGTTGCCTTGTCGCCTCGGACAAGTTCTTTTCCCGTGCTACGAGTAGTTCCTGTGTTTTTGGAGTTGTTAAGCCCTATCATTAAATTTTGTAGCCCCATATCACGTTCTTATGTTATTTGTACAGTAAATCTATTTCGGTTACCTATTAAATTATTTTACACTTATGAAATATGTTCCCCTACCTACCGATGTAACCCCCCTCTCCCTTCTACGGCAGAAAGTAAAACATTTATTAAAAATAACAAACTGTGTTAAAACAACAATTTGCATGGCCTTACAGGTCTTACTGAATTGTGTTGAAATACAAATAAATCTTAGCAATTTATAATATGCTTTTTGCGTTTCAAAAGTTTAAGGAATTTAATTATATATTATAAACTTGTCTAGAAGAGACCAATGAAATAAACAAAAAATAGTCGCTATTATTTAAAGAAACCTTTCTAAATGATATACAAACTTCTAATTCACCACAGTAAATTATGATCAAATAAAATCAAAAAGATCAAAAGTTTAAATTACTAAATATTACAAAAATTGCAAAGAGCTTAAAAAGCCTCTTTTAAATGGTTTACAATGCGTCAGATTCACACCAGAGAATACAGACAAAACAGTTTTAAATATATGGAATAAATTTAAATATTGCACCAGATATTTACTTAAAGTTTTAACTCTTAAAAATTATACAAGATCACATAGAGCTTAATGAGCCGCTTTTAAATGGCTCACAACACGTCAGATTCACACCATCGAATACATACAAAACAGTTTTAAATTTATGGAATACATTTAAATTTAAATATTGCATCAGATATTTACTTCGAGCACAAAAGTTTGACTTCCCGACTAAACTCAAACCTTCGTGGGACCATTACTCTCGTCACTTTTAAAGAATTAAACAAAATTCCCACATTTAAATATATCATATTTACAGAACTTGTAATTTTGTCTAAATGAACCTGCGAATATTAAAGTCAAAACAATAATAACCAACAAAAATAAGTTTCTTTAACATTAACTTCAAAGCAATGAAATCTTCAAAATAACTATTAAAAGAAATATTATCATTTAAAGAATTTAAATTACTGATGACCACAAAAGCAAAAATTTAATATATAACCTATATATAGAAAGACATAAAAAAGAACGAAATAATGTGGCTATCTATTTAAACCAAGAAAATACAAAGATACTAGTGCCCAAGCGGCAACAGGAAACATTAAGTGCTTCATAACAGAATTTACGTTTAAAAATAAAAGTTTTTAGCAAAATATTACCGATGCCTACACTGACAGATTTCCAAAACAAATCAAACCTAAGTATTTTAAGAAATTCAAACCCATCGCAGCAATTTATATTTTATAGATTTAAACAAAGATATTATAAACCATTCTGGCTAGATAACGTCCTAGTTATGAATAGGAATTCTCATGGAAGTGGCGAATGTAATAGTCTCTGAGATTGTCTGTGGTCCCTCGTTATATAGGTCTAGTTGCAGGGTGGGAGTACTCCTTTTTTTATTACGTCTCTTGCTAACTTCAAGCTGAAAGGCTTCGTTGTATTCTTCACGTAGGCTAGGTTCTTGTTGTCTTGACTATTAGCCGCTGCATTCGACTAGTTCCCAAAACACGAACTCCAAGACACAAGTAGAGATATGCTTGTTTGATCACGTATGCCATCCAGGTGTCCAAAAATATGAGTAGTCTTCTAATAGTACAGTACAAGCCAATCAAAGCATTGCTGACTTTCTCTGTTGAAACATCAGGGTGCCACACAATTGTAGCATGTTTTGGACTTCTCTTCATTCTAGTATTCGTGGTGAGCGGGCTGGACTTGCACGTCATTCTACTCTAGGCAGATATACGCGTGAGTATAGACCTATATATGACATAATAAGATCGAGATGTTTAATAATGTTGGATATCTATGAGTATAAGATTATTTTAAAGCTGGCTGGTACTATTGGTATTTCTATTGCAGGATGTCTATGAATATTAGCTTGTTTAGAGTTGGTAGTAACATTGTCATATTAGAAGTCCACTCTAATGTTACACTAACCTTTGTCCTTTGACTTTGGACGTCATTCTACAAGACCCCAAGATTGCGGCTCAAAATCCAGCATCATTCCTTGGAGAGAATAATGGTGATAGCTTGTCGTTTGTTGAGTAGCAAGCAACAAAGTTGAAAGTATTAGGGGGTGGGGGGCGGGTGTTGCCTGTGGATTGTAAGGATATTCTGAAAGGGGGTAAAGTAGAGGGTTGAGGGTTGAGAGGGGTCGGTGTGGTGACTGCCATAACTACAGCAGCGCACCTCTGGTGGGATGATAATGCATGGAACTACTTGGAAGAGAGATTTGCAAAACCTCAAGATATCCATCCGAATCTTAATATACAGCATCTTGAAATGATCAAGGCATTATATTATTGGTACGGATGATTGCTAATCACAAACATTTATATTTTGGAAATATATACCTGGACACATTAGTCTAGCATGGGCTTTTTTGATCTGAGATATATGGGTTCTTCCCGTTTGTTTGTATACACATTTCATTTAAATTTATAAAAGGGAATTATACATACCAGATGGTTGTAAGTATAAGTAGGTCAATGTCCTATGCAGACATAAATCATACCTGAGCCTGTAAAGTGCTAGCACCAGTATATCTGTCAATTTGAGTAGGTCAATGTCCTATGCAAACATAAATCGTACTTGAGCCTGTAAAGTGCTAGCACCAGTATATCTGTCAGTTTGAGTAGGTCAATGTCCTATGCAAACATAAATCATTTAGGTCAATGTCCTATGCAAACATAAATCGTACTTGAGCCTGTAAAGTGCTAGCACCAGTATATCTGCCAGTTTGAGTAGGTCAATGTCCTATGCAAACATAAATCGTACCTGAGCCTGTATAGTGTCAATAACAATATGGCTGCCAATATGAGTGGAGTCGAGCATGAGCCGTGCGAAGTACCACACAGTTGTGTTTCGATGTGTGTACACATGGGTGAGTAAACTCGCATGTTGGAGAGTGTCTCAGCGATCTTGTTGAGAAACAAGGCCTCTTCTTGGCGACACTTGAGCCTGCTGGCGGTGTACACGCACTTCAGGAAGCCATGCTTGGCACTGACAAAACAGACAAGGATCTTACAAGAAGTTCAACAAAACAGAAAACTGTGGTTCTGTTTATGTCTCTTTTAAGGCCATAAGTCAAAACAAATGTATTGCACTGTCTGAACAAGTGTATAAAGATATAATTGGATATAAAATTATTTAAAATAAACAGAGTTCAAGAGCTAAATGTGGTTTAACTTAAAATTTTCTAATTTTGATTAGTTATTGTTAAAGAAAATTAGTGAATGCATAGTGCTGAAATCTAGCTTAGCATGAAATATATGGAGTTCAGGCAAAATAATAATAAGCCTAATTGATTATAATGGGATATTTTCACTATCTAAACGTCTATGAAAACCTGAAATCTAACTATAAATAATAAATAAAATATAAACAGATATTGGCTAAACTCAAGGTTTTGACTGACTATTAAATCAACTGATAGTTCAACAGGTAAGATATCGTATAACCCCAATGGGTAGTATGACGCCACGTTAGAAAAAAAGAAAAAGTTTAGAAATCAGAAATCACTGCTAGCAAATTTTTGTCATAAAATGAGGCTTATCATGATTTTGACCCAATTACCTCTAAGGCTTAGTTGAGATGTGCTTAGCTAATAATTATAATATGTAAAAGAAAACCAGTTTTAAAACTATAATCAGTTTAATAGTAATCAAATCACCTCATTTTTAATGATAAATAATTACTTTTTTTGAGGGTGTGACATCTAGTCCCCAGCAGCAAACTAGACTAGAGGGTGTAACATCTAGTCCCCAATGCCTGTTCAGGTTACACTAATATATTATGATGATTACTTTAACAGTGAAAGGATGATGAAGGAAGAATTCATAGTTAGTCAATACACAAGTGGTGGTAATTGGGAAACCATTTAGGAAGAATCGTCCTCAGTAAAAACCATACCTGAATTCGAATACTGATATTCCAGTAATAGGTAGACCGGTCTAATATGAGAGTGACGCGTCAGGCTATGCGAACATGAATGATTGTTAAACAAGTGTTAAATCTAGGTATATTTACAAAGGTTACATAACATGTTTATTTGGTTATTTTGTACTAATATATTTATTATCCTCTTTTGTGGTCACGTGACTTAAGGCGTCACACATGCAAGCTATTGGATTGCTGGTGACGTGGAAATTTCGGTTTCAACCTCAGGTAAATTTACTAAACGTGTTTTTTCCCTAAAGGATTACTTATTATTAGTTTAAGCAAATGTGGGTACATTTACATTGGATTATAGGTTCCTTATCGTGAGTTATATCCTCAAACATTTGGAGGAAAAGGCTATAAATTATTTCAAAACAAACAGAATAAATGAGTAAAATGCCAGATTGCACGAACTTACGCAAAATGACCTTATACTTGTTTGGTTTTACTAGAAGAGAGATGTTTTACTTAGTTTCAAAATAATATCACAATATTATTATTGACAAATGTGTTTATTCACGCCATGAAAAAAAAAAAGTATTATTATATAGCAGATAACTCCCACCTTAGGGTTGACTTCCGAGTGTAATGGCAGAACTGCACTCTCCCCCCAAATTACAGTTCTAAGTACACTTTTGAAGAGCAAGGTACAGACAGGGTCCTCACTTTATATCTTTCAACAATTTATTATTATCTTATTACAAATAACACGCTAAAAACCAATGATATATTCAGAGTTGTAGGCAGCAGTTAATACAACTTTCATCAAATGATGAATATTAATTTTTGTAACGGAAAGAGCTGAACTTTGAGGTGGGGGCGAAAGCCTATATTGAGTATTCATTTTAAGTATGACAAAATTTGACTTTTGATAAAGTTCTGAGGACTTAGGCGAGTATGAAAAGTTATGTGTTCAGTTCGGGGAAATGAGGGGGTGGTGGTGGTGGAGGGTTCCCAACACAACCCATGGGATGGAGGGGGGGGGGAGGAGGGGTAAATAGCGCGCTTAGGATGGAATTTTATTTCCACTATAACTTCCGACACGTTCATCGTCTTAAGGTAAAAACAATAGTAATGGTTTCTATTAGGTAAGGCACTAACGTTGGCAGCTTAAGTTAACATATATTTTACTACAACTAACACGTAACAAAGAAGGGGCCTTGATCAAGAAGAATAATGTTACATCCAAATAAGTTAGTATTTATTTTCTATACATAAACAAATTAAAATCTAGCTCACCAAATACTTTAAGTTAAATATTAAAAATTAATCCTCAAAATAATGTTATTTGTAGCATTAGCCGCTGGCTAACTACAAAAATACAGACAACTACGGATTTACCCTATTCTATTGATGTTGTATGCGGCCAACTCCAGTGTAAACATGCCCGACCCAGTTATACACACGCACCTGATCAACCCAACGGATCGCGATAAACTGAGACGCGCCCACTAAGGTGCTTCACGACGATTCACCAGAGCCCAAAGACCTTAGGTGGAAAATAAGAAACACTCCACCAGTTCCACGACCCGGCTTCTACTATCACCTAGACCAGTGGTTCCCAACCTTTTGTGGCCCATCTCCCCTTTCTGGAGGAGGTTAACTAACACCTATCGCCCCCTTTTCATTTTCATTGTATGCCTAATTTTAATTTAAAGTAAAGTGTAAATAATAAAGCAGTTTTATTATTTTAAACAATTTTATTACCGTATATAAAAACAACCAAAGCAGTTTTATCAGGTCACTCTTAAATAAAATAGAAAAAAAAATTAAAATGTACATTTTTTACGGATTTTTTTTAAGAACAAAGAAGTGAAATAATTAACTAAGATCATTGACAGTCATTTAAAAAACGAGTACATGTTTTCATTTTTAAATTGGAATCTGGAAGAATTAAGAAAGTTGACAGTTAAAATTTGAAAAAATAAATGAAAGTTTGAAAACTTTGTTATTGTTTTATTTTACCTTTTCAATGGCTGCCTTGTGCTTGGTAGATTTCAGTTAAATCTTGAATATCCGGCTCTATGTTCGTCAAGTTCAGGCGCAAGTCTCCTTTGAGGCAAATGTCCAACTTATTTCTCTGTTTTGTGAGGAGCTGGACAACAGAACTAAATCCTTTTTCAACTAAATATGCTGATGGGAACGAGATGAGAAGTGGTTCAGTTTTTCCCCACAGTTGTGGATAAGTGTCGATAAGCTTCACCCATACTAACTCGTAACTGCTCTGCTTGAAAATGATTTTCACCTCACAGTCATACTTCAGATCTAGAAACTCTGTCTGCAAAGAGTTATCAAGCTTATCCACAGCTTCAAACGAGAATGGATCTAGAATCCAATCAGGAATTTGTAACTTGGTCAAATCTTCAAATCTTAATTCCATGTCAGTTTTTATCTGGTCAAGGTGATCAGTAAAAATTAGGATTTTGTCTTCTGGGAGTTCAGGAGTCTCGTTATCTGACACTGAACACTTTTTAAGGGTCGGAAACTGAATCAGCTCTTTACGGCCAATATTTACCTTGTGAATATCAAACTTGGCGATGAATGATGAAATAATTCCTTTGGCCTTGATAAGGTTCATCTTGTTTCCTTGAAGCCTTATATTGACTTCGTTCATTTTTTCAAAAATACCTGTAAGGTACGCAAGTTCCAACTTGCGTTGCTTCAAATTCTCACTTAAAACAGGATCAGACGTGTCGAGAAACTCAGTAACCATGTCAAATAATTCGAAGAAACGGCGCAAACAGTTTCCTTTGGAAAGCCACCTCACGGCCGTATGTAGAAGCAAGCGTTCGAATTCCTCATCATTTTCATCGCAAAGTTGTCGGAACAGACGGTCATTGAGGGAATTAGCTTTAATCTTGTTGACACCAGTAATGACCAGTTTTAGGGTTTCATGCAGGACACCACTCAATTTTTTCGCAGCTAAGTGTTGACGATGAATGACACAGTGAATAGTGATGACCTCTGGCACTTCTTTCTTAAGGTGGGCTAGAAACCCAGCATGACGACCTGACATGGCAGGAGCACCGTCTGTTGCGCAAGCGCTCACGTTTGTTAGGGGAATCTCTTTTTCCTCAAAATAATCTTGTACCACTTTAAAAATCGACGATCCCTTCGTATCAGTGATCAAAGTTCTAGCAAACAGCATTTCCTCGGTAATTTCCTTTTGTTCATTGATAAACCTCACATAAGCTAATAAAATTGCTTTGTTATCAATCACAGTTGATTCATCAATCTGCAATGCAAATTTACTTTTTTTCAACAAATTGGTGAGTTTGGATTCAACGTCTGTGGCCATTTCGTCAATTCGCCTGGAAACAGTATTGTTGCTCAAAGGAACCAATTGACTTATCTTATTACTAGGGCCCTCGCCTAGCATGATTTCAACAATTTTTTTGGTAGCCGGTAAAACAAGAGTTTCGCCAATTGTGTGAGGTTTACCACATTTAGCGATCAATAAAGACACCTCGTAAGAAGCAAGAAGACCTTTGTCAAGATCGGTTGCTCGTTTTTTAAATAATTCACTCACATTAGGCCATTTATCAGCTTTAGCTTTGAGGTTTTGAAAATAACTAAGTTCTTTACTCACTTTATCACTGTGTACTCTTGATAAATGATCTTTCATTTGCGAAGGCTTCATGTCTTCATTACTAGTAAATGTGTTATCATACAGAAGACAATGTGGAAATTGCACATTTTGTGGTGACGCGATAAAACCGAATTTTAAATACTCAGATGAGTATTGACGACACTTCTTCTTTTTTGAATCCATTGTGCATGAACTTCTATACTTCAAAACAAACGCACAAAAACAGAAAAGACATGCACAAAAACTGATGGTGAGGCACACAAAGGCTAGTGAAGACTGAAGACGAATGTAGGTCAATGGCAAGTGTGTTGTGATGGCAGGAGGGGGAGGTGGTTGAGTCACCAGTCGGCCGCGCTGAGCAACAACAGATGGGCATTGTGGAGAGGGGTGAGTGCTGTGAACTCGCCGGCTGAGAATAGCCAGTGACTCGTGCTACCCGGCAACTTATACTGTACAGTACTATTTTAATTTTTCCTCCTTTGAATACTCATCGCGCCCAAATCGCCCCCCACTTATTTATTGCCCCCCTGATAATCCAAATCCCCCACTTGGGGGCGATCGCCCCCAGGTTTGGAACCACTGGTGTAGACCATTCCCCTCCAACTATTTGAGGACGTACCACTGGCAACATGGCTGAACATGTGGCTGCTTTAGGATAGAGCCCCTGCATATCACTACCGTACAGTGAGACGCTATTTGGACGAATACTATTCCAGGCGATGGATTGGACGCAACAGGCCTGTTTAAAGCCTGGCGCAATATCCTGATATCACGCCCTGTGACTTCTGGTTGTAGAGCTACATGAGAATAATTATTATGTACTCTCAGCTACACAACATGAGAGAGAATTTGTGGAATGTCATCGTGACTGCTGGAAATACGGTCCAAGATATGCCACCCATATTCCAACGAACACGACAGTCATGGCGCAGGAGGGCTGAACCGTGTTGAGTGTGCAATGGTAGAGACTTTGAACATCTTCTATGAACATGCAATGTTCCACTACCCAGGTCAATAAAAAACTCTACGACATAATGTTATTCTCTGTCTGACTTGTACCTGTCAGTTTCTCGATAAAGAAGTGATCTCGGCAATGTATTGTTATGAGACTTTAAGTTTCTTTTGCACCACTTTATTATATAAATTATAAATCGTCCTGTTTATGCTTTAATGTCAAGTACTAGCCAGAGAAATCACGCAAAAATATAATAATTGTGTCTTATCGATATATTTCCGTACATATCCTGATTAATAGGTTTCGGGAAAAATATATAAATTATTAATCTAAAAGTATTTATTATTAATTTTTCAGTTTCAAACGGTCCTGTTTATAATCTAACTGTCAAATCAAAAACAAGGTTTTTAAAAAGTTTGATAAAAGTGTTAATTATTGAATCTTTTCCCGCATACATTCTTATATTTACACTAAAGAAGCAAGGATTAGGAAGGTAAAATTGAGAAAAAATGTTCCTGTATTTTCGGGGAAGGAGAGTAATAAGAAAGAACAACCTCAGTAAATTTGTCATTGATTCGAGTCTGACTGACCCCGTCAATGACAAACCAGATCAGATCTTATCCCCATATGTATAGACAAGGGTGGGAGGGTTTGTATGTACCGACATCTGCGTGTGGAAAACCAATAGCTTTAAGCTTAGTACGTGCACTCAGCTATAAATCGTTAACTGTCCTCCCACCAATGACAAGCTAGAGAAGTCAAGATTGACTTCTTCATCCATGGGCTCACCGATTCTGGTCACACTATGTTTATTTACACACCACTTGTTACTTACTACCCGTCCTAGATTTCCTAATTTAACTATGTTAATATAGTATGGATGGAGTAGGTATAATATTTAGGAAATTCACAAGCACTTGTATGGAGCGAGATTGGGAAACAATTTAGGACAAACTATCCCGGTCAGTATTAGAACCACAAAAACCAAGGAAAGATTACGCTGACCTATATCTCTCCTAGTACTGATTAGTTTTGTTATTACTTAAGTCCAGTTTTCGTAGTAAGGGCCATATATGACAGCCAGAAAAGTTATTATCTACCACCCGATATATGATATTCATACGTCAAGTTAAGTGACCCGCAGCTGACACTTTTGATAAAAATAACTATAAATTCATTTGAAAACTGGACTGTATACTGTCCACGCTAGTTCCCGATATTGACCAACACAGTTCCAGGAGCTTGGATTGTTCCTAGTTCCCGATACTGACCAACACAGTTCCAGGAGCTTGGATTGTTCCTAGTTCCCGATACTGACCAACACAGTTCCAGGAGCCTGGATTGTTCCGACACGTTCTTCCTGATCATCTCTTCCCTGACGAGCTGTACGAATCGGTTTGCGCATGCATCCCAGTCCACTGAGATACCTCTATAACACGTGGTGTACCGCAAGTAGTCTGAAACAGAATGAAGCAAGACTCTGGTTAAGGATTAATGTTAACATTCTGTTATCCAACTTTGATCTACACATGTTTTAACTTATTAATGATGGAGTTGAACATTTCATTTGATAGTGTTTTGATATTAACCTTCTCACAATAAATAATAGGCTTGGACTGAAATGTGAACTTTCAAAATTGAGTTAATTAATTGCACCTATTCCATTTAAATATTTGGAATATTTTACTGAGAAAATAAAGCAATCATTTTTCAAAAGTTAAAATCTTTCAATGATGATTTATTTATTGTCTATTTAACATATCTGATTTTTGAGCTAATGGTTTTGGCTGACAAGCTATTCCAGTGGGGGCTGAACATTTTCCCATTGCATTGGTTAGTATAGTGGATGTGAACAAGCTGTAATCCAAACAATATTATGATTATTATTATTAGCACCGTGTCTTACTACCCGTTCGAGTTATACGCACTTACACTAATGTGTAATGATAGGCTGATTGTGAGATGAAATGGAGGACCTACAGTTTAACGTGGAATCCGAACCATGGTGGAGGCCTGGCATTCCACCCATTGACAAGTTGTGATTAATACACGTCTTGTCGGAGGTGAAGGAATGGTTTGACAATAATTTAAATCTGTGCTGGAACCGAGGATTGAATCCCGGACCCCAGCACTAAAGCCTGACACCTTACGCCTAGACCACCAGGTCACCATAAAATGCAGTCGTTAATTTAATTAGCCAATTCATTCTTGGAACAACGAAAGAGGCTTGTTTTTCAGAAAAGTATATCAGGATAAATGAAATGGACTAATTCCTAGATACCCTTGACCACAATGCATACTGGAAGTTATTCAGGGACACCCTGCTTTCGTGCTTTGCAAAGACTCCATTGCTGAGTTTCAGCAATATATAGACAAATAATTTTAGTTTTTTTTATCTCGTACAGACATATGATCATGTTGGTTGACAGGTAAAGTTTTACAACGTCTGGACAAATGTAGGATCTCTTAAGGCAGGAATTTTTCTGTAGAGTCTGTCGGTGGGTTCCTGATGACAATGCGGTGACATCTCTTATGAGCACCTTGCTGCTTCTGGGATCTCTCTGTCTCTCTCTGTCTGGATCTTCAATTGAGGTTTTATGTGACATTGTACTCTCATTATATAATGTAAGTTTTTTTTAGTAATTTAGATGCGAAACTTTGCTTAGCTATGTTGCACACATCAATTAATTGGTCGTTATAAAATAGCAAATGTAATTTTAATGTCGCATACCCTGTTCTGCCCCCTTCTAACAAATAAGTGACTATACCCAATGAAGCCACTGCAAAGGCAACACATCCCTCAAACCTGAACTTATCCAAGAATAAAATAAATATAAAAGTATTTCCTTTACTTCTGGGTGCATCTTAAAATAATACTTTACCCACCAGATCTCAACCCTTCAATATCTTTGTGTCTAACCTAAGTTAAAATGCTCTGTGTTCCACAGAGGTTTGTTTATATTCAAAGTTTGTAATAGAATTAGCCCGCCATTTGTCGCCTCTCTCTTTTAATTCAAGTGGTTTGGTCTGACCTGCATCAAAAATATCTTCTTTTAAGTACTAATTGTTAACCGATTGATCTGTTCTGATTCTGTGTTCAATATCTTCCTACATACTTGACCTGTGGGCGATCCAAAGTGCACAAGAGGATCCGTCACCTGAAAAATATTAATAGGGTGAGCAAATTTCTAAGTGAGGAAGAAGAGTGACTCAAAACGGCCTCATCTAAATTACTGCTGCAATTTGAGTCATTCTCTGAGAGTCCCAGTGTCTTACAAACCAATTGGCAGGATGCGTCGGTTGCACTGTGTTATTCGGGTGTAGCGTATATACCCAACTGAGGACATCACCCTTCATTACTTTGGGGGGTTCCTCAACAGAAACACCTTGCTTTTGGAACTGGAAATTCATAATTTTCCAAGCATTAGGCCTATATGAAGCAATTCATTATAAGTAAGTGTCTTTGCAAATAAATATTCAGCGCACAATTTAATGATGATTGTTAATGATGTGTCGTATGGTTTGTTAGTGATGTCATTAACAATACTTATTGCAAAATATACACATTGTCCATTTTAGAGATGGACAGCTAAATGCATAACACCTTGAATAATCCCAGCTGAAATTGTTCCGCCTCATTGGTCAAGTTAATACTAAACGTCACTTGATCATTGATCTTATTGGTATACTTATATACATTGTAAACGGCTGGCACTCGTTAACATGAATTATTAATTTAAATAATTTATAGACACAGGTGCTATTTTAGCTTTTCCAACTATATTTATATATTTTATTGGTCCCGCATTAAGCGTAATACAGCCACTTATCGTCTACCCAACGTAAACAAATTCGACGTAATATTTAAGTAAAGATAAAGAAGCATTGTATACAAACACTATTTAATTTGTCTTTTGAGTGACCTGGTGGTATGAGGGTAAGCTGTCAGACTTCTGTGCTGAGGGTCCGGGGTTCAATCCTCGGTCCGGCATGGATTTATCTGATTGCCAAACCCTTCATTCACCTCTGAAAAGATGTGTATTAATCACAACTTGTGAATGTCGGGAATGCCAGGAATCCACCGTGGTTTGGATTCCACGTTAAACTGTAGGTCCTCCATTTCATCTCACAATCACCCTAACATTACACATTAGCGTAAGTGCGTATAACCCGAACGGTTAGTAAGACGTGGTTCTAATAATAATAATAATAATAATAATAATAATAATAATAATAATTTGTCTATAAAATCGGAGCTATAAAAATGTTGACAATTAACAAAACAGAAGAGACAAAAAACATACAATTTTTAAAAACATAAACAAAACATGATTAGAGACATAGATAAATAACAAGCTATGTTGTGGAACAATAACTAACAAGTCCATCTATTGAATCAATATAACATTCTCCCACCTTGAGTTTCTAACTTAAAACAACAACACAAATTAAATAATTTTCACAGACAATATCACTTTGACGAAGTTCAGAGTATTTGAGTCATTGTTCTAACACTTTAACACAAAACGAAATAATTTCATTATGTTAAATATTTTGCTGGAGTAGAAATCTTCCATCCCTTTACAATCCAGAACCTTTCTCTAAGCAAGCTCAAAAGACCTTACATTCCCACATGGTTTGCCTTGATATGTGTTTCATGAATCAATCTGGTGCCCACTGGATGATCAGAAGGTAATGAGGTTGGATATCTAAAATCTGACACATCCTTCAGTTCCGATATTCATGTTTTCAGACGTAGAACATCTCTGGTCTCCACAAATAAATTCAGTGATTTGACAGGTTCATATTTCGAGTATTGAATTGATTCATTCTGAACAAATTAATAAAAAGGACTTTGGCCTCATACACTTGAATGATAAGATCTTCCCTTGTCTTCGATTGCTTTCTACAATTACGAATGAATCTTAGCACCCATCCCACAGACGGAGAATTGTATGGTACTGATAAAAGAATCAGTAATACCACTCACCGTTGGTGCACACATTTGGTAGAGTCGTAACCGTTCTTTCCTTTATTCTTGGTAGACAACTTCTTCCTCAACTGAAACAATTTTCATAGGTCATTGATCTGGAGGCATATTTAGCCATTCAGGTCCTTCCCACCATCTCACCTGCATCAATTTCTTAGCAGAGCATTCTCGATTGGCAAGATCTGCTGGGTTAAGTGGACCTGGAACGGGCCCCAGTCTTATTTTGCCTTCAATCGTTCAATCTCTTGAGCCCTATTACGTACAAAATTAGCCTATTGCTCCTCTCATTGTGTCCACGCTAAAACCGTACTTGAATCACTCCAGAAACATAAGTCCGACACATTCAAATCTAAATGTTCAATTTTGGAGGAAAACAATATAGCCCCAATAGTAGTGGTTAAGAGTTCCAGACGTGGTATAGTGGTTTTCGTGATAGAAGTTACCCTGGCCTTAGCCTGAATAAGTTGAACTTCAATGAAATGTTCAGTCTCCTATCTCAAATACATAACAGCACCATATGCATCTTGATTGACATCGCAGAACTCGTGCTTCTGTATGATATATTTGGGAATTTCAATTTTGTTTAGATATTGAAGTCCCTTAGTCCATTTTATAAACCTCTCCTTTTCTTTTATAGGAACTTATTTATCCCAGCCCAGCATAGACGTCCCCATCTGTTGAATCAGCAGTTTTGGGATCAATGTTACAGGAGCTATGAAACTAATTGGGCAATACAATTTATTAGTAACAAACAACATTTTCCTCTTAGTCACACTCTGCAAATCAATTTGAGGAATAAAGGCTCACTTTATGGCCAACATATCAGTTCCACGCCTCCAATGCAGACCTAAAACTGGTGACACTTCACTGTTGTCAACTTCATAGCTAGAATATTTCCATACTCTCAACTCAAATTTTGCTTCAAGCAACAAAGCAGTTGATTCTGTCATAAACTTAGGTAGCTCTTTAACCTAATCTATACTCGAGACACAATTGTCAACATTAAAACCCTTATGAGATTTTTTAGTCGTTTTCTGGGAATACATGCTAGTCCCAAAACAGTTCTTTTCACAATCTCTCAAGACTGAGTCTAGATGGTGTTCAATTACATCTCCTAACAGAAAAGGACTGGGTGAAATGCCAAAAAACACATATGTATGTCTTAGGACTAAGCTTTCCCTATTCGGTGTTTTCCACAATAATCGTATGAAATCTGGATCTCGTTCACAAAGTATAGTCTGCAAGAAAGCTTTCTTTATATCAGCAATAACATCAATAGCTCCCACTCTGAAGCGAAGCAGGATAGACGGAATACGTTCAATCAAGTTCGGCCCTTCCTCTAGGCAATCATTCAGTGAAGGACAGGAATTGATCACTGGTCGGTGGGGAAGATAATGTCCCTCATTAAACTTGGCATTAACCACTTCTTATATGATTCCCTCTCTCTTCCACTCTTCAATCACTTCTATGTAGGCTCTTTCTACTTCAAGAGATTTCAGTTTTCGGAACATCGTTGCCAGAAGCTTCTGAGCTATTGTGAAGTTTGAAGAGAGAGGGGGTGTCCATCCACCCATGGACGTTCAAACATGTAACGACCATCCCCATACCGTTTGACACTTTGTTTAAAATGTTCTAATGTTGCTAATTCTCTTTCAGCCTTTGTCCTTCGCTTCTCTGGATCCTCGATTTCCAAAACATCAAGACTCCAGAGTGTGGAAATAGACATATCTTTAGCAAACAAAGACGTTATTGTCATGTTATGATAAAGTGATTTCTTACATCGAACCCTGCCATTAGCGTCCATCCTAAATAGGTGTTCACAGCTAACAAACCAAATTTAAGAACAGTTCTTTCACCTGTGAATATTTTCCCCGTTAAATCGGCCCCAATCAAAACTTCTACCAGTCCGACCTCATCATTTATTTCTACACCCAAGAGTTATAGTTCTATCTGACACAAATCTTTTCTTGCAGAAGGCACAGGACAACATATTTTGTCCTAATCAAGAACTTCAAAGTTGCATTCATAAATTTTCTTGATGTTTACCAACTTAATTTGAAAAGATTGTTTGAAACTTCACCTGACTAGTTTCCTCCAAACAAAGCATGCTGAGTAAGTTCTTCCCCTATTGGTGTGTATCCCTTTCATCCTATCACTTCTTTCAGAATGTATGATTTCTGGGATCCCATGTCTATCAGAGCCTGAACATTTCGATGACAACTTTTTCTTTTCAACCGTACAACAAGAGTTTGAAAAAGTACTTCAGAGAAAGAAGTATTTGCTAATTTACTATCTACAGGAGCCCTTGTACGTTCAGGTAAGTCTTTCTTCAAATTGTCCTTATCCCCTGACTTAAGAAGACTTGTTTCTAGTTTGGGATAAAGTAGAATACTGTATTTACCATCACAGATCAAACACTTTAGTTTACATCTCTTTGCAATGGGTCCACCTTTCAGACAAACAAAACAACAGCAACTCTGACCAATCATTTTAAGCTTCTCATTTATGGTCAATTTTCTGGCTTTAAAACAATCTACAGAAAAAACTTGATTCGTTACAAAATATACACATTGAAGTGTTTGAAGTATTTTTCTTATTTTGGTCACTGATAGAAATAATTATCAAACACTGTAACAATTATGGGGCATAGATTATTCAAACATGTTTTAACGTGTCAAGAATAGTCCCAGCCAAGTAGGTGCTCTGAACGTGTGTTACCATATGGCGGCACACCAACTATGAATCTGTCATCGGCAGCTCATTTATGCAACATCTATGGCTTTCCATTGTAGTGTGGTTGGTGTAGTTTAACGCTACGCACTGGCTTGTTGGAGTCTCAGTCTAACACCAAGATGTGTTCTGGGTAGTGGACTGTTAGAGTGGCCGGTTGGGTGTCTTGGCTCTTCATTGTAGTGTAGTAGGACAGTACACACCGGTATATTGGGTGGCGTAATCACAAGAATACGTATAGATGTTTATTTGACCACAAATTGTTGTGTGATAGGAAGTTATCAAGTTAAATAATACCTCGCCCCTAAAGTGGTGTAAACAGCAGTTATATGGTCCACAAACACTATGCATAGGTTTTAGGTATCTTTATCTGTTCAAGCTTGCTAATTCCTGTTCTTGCACACTGTTTATAAAGCTAGTTGACACTCAAAATTAACAATTTTGGGCTTTACAAGCAGTTTGAACATATCTTAATGTATCAAGTGAAGTGGGCGAAAAAAAATAATTTCGCTCACGTCTTATTCTGCCACACGATAAGAAAACACAATGCACCCCTAGGCAATAAGACGTATAACCTATATAGAATGTAAAGGTTTTAACTTATTTACCTAAAAATTTTGTTCAATGACACAGATATTGTACAAAGTCCTTAATATTAATCAACTGCTGCAACTTGTCCAATGATTCATTTTGCTTCGTTTTGTTGTTGCTGGTTTCTGATTCTTGTTATTACCAACTTTCTACACCATTTTATCAGACATAATTATAATGAAATACATATGCAGAAGAAATAATTGGGCACCATAAGTGTGAATTTCAACGGAATGAATCAACAAAGAATCATATATTTAATACTTTGCAAGTATTAAACAAAAGAGTGGGAATACAACATGACGGGTTATCAATTATAGATAGATTTTAAAAAGACCAAATAAAATGCAGTTAAAATAAATAAAATATAAGTTAATACATTTTAGTTGGGTTTGTAATGCCCCCTCCCCTCAATAAAACTTGGAAAGCTAATTTAGGTATGTTTGACTGATACGCGTGACACGGTACGGGTTGGAAGTCCTTTACCAGACACTTTCTAAACACATAATGTATTGAAACAAGGAGATGCATTTTCCCCATTACTTTTTAATCTATCAAAAAGTATGCTATTAGGGTAATACCAGAGAGTAGGGAAGGGTTGGAATTAAACAGTACCTTGCATCTATTAGGGTAAGCGATGAAAATACTAAATATATGGTCACACAAATAACACAAATTGGTGTCGATAATTTAGATATTAATGCGATCCACATATCATTTGACAGGGTTATTGAGCTTCAATATTTAGAAATAATTTCAGCTAGCAAAAACGATATTAGATTGGAAATTAGTAAAAGAATACAGTCGCTAAATGCATTCCTTTACTTGATCAGTAAGTTGTTGACAACTCCCCAGCTTTCATGGAATGTAAAACTCATAGTATACAAAACAATAATTTTACCAGTTTCTGGTAAGGATCAAAGCCTAAAAGGAAATTCATATTCACATATACTGGAGCACTGTAAAAGTTCCGAGTTACATATTACAACCGCTACCCTAAAAAAAGCCTGAAGGGTGCAAAACATTCAAGTTACTGTCTTGGTGTTCAACCAGAATAGTAAGGAGGACCGCATAGAAATAGTAATTAAAGAGGAAACGCTAATTGAAAAAAGATAGGCAGATTGAATAAAGCTATTAATGCCATGTTCAGTATACCTCAACTTCCACTTAGAACAGTCATAAAATCACTATAATCTATGTCCCTACATATAAGGAATATAAAAACAAGTTACAAGACTATTAAGGACGCCATGTAGCTATTTGACTCTTATAGCACAATTTAACTTCTCAATGATAAGAATACAATAGTTTGGCCATGATGACTAAATTGAGCTGATTCTGCGCTCCATCTACACGAGCCATGTCACATCTCTTTTAACACAGCTATTAAGTTGCAAAACAAAACAGAGTTAAATGCACATGCTACCTAAATTAGGTTTCTCTAAAGGGAATATAATAATATCATACATTGTAGCAATATTAGTCTTGATAAATTTAACAAAAGAAAATATAATAAAATTGACATATAACATCCTACATCCTAACAATATTGGTCTTGCTACGCCTATCTAATAAAATTACCTTGCAAAAGAAAACATTATGAAATCGACATGGTTGAAAACCACACAACCTTTCTCAAATAGATGTATGATTATATACTGCAACATATTTGCGCCTCGGTGGCGAGGCCACCCATACCACTGCCACGGTTGGACAAGTTGAGGTGCCTGTCTAATGCAGAGAGTTCCTTCTTCATCCGAAGACAAGACGAAGAGTACAAAGGCGGGTGTAACATTCCAATTCATACGATCAAACTTGTAGTAAAAGGAAGGGGTACGGAAGGCGTTGTTGTATTGTAATTCCAAGCAGGGGCAAGGTCTCGTCACAGAAATAGCGTGTGGAGATCTTCTCTTGTTTGGTCACCATAGACAATACGTTCAATTAAGTCGGCCAAATTCATGAATTCTTGCTATCGGAGGTGGTCGCTAGTTGAACTGTGGAACGGAGATCATGCAACACATAATGAGTCAAAGGCAGTTTCAGAAGATGGTTGGATAATGTTTAAGTAAATACTGATTTAGAATCAGAGTGAGAATGAATTATGTCTTATTGTAATAGGTTAAATGCTTTTAGCCTACCACAAGGGTATTAACTGGCAAATCTAATAGGAAGAGATCATTGGGAAGACCTAGACATTGATGGGAGGATAACATTAAAATTGACCTGAAAGAGATAGGGTATAAAGAGGTTAACTGGATAAAACTAGCTAGAGATAGGGATTGGGTGTAATTAGGTGGACTGGATGGAGCTAGCTCAAGATAGAGGAGGGTGTAATGAGGTACATTGGATTCAGCTAGCTCAAAATAGAGATCGAGTGTAATGAGGTGGATTGAATAGAACTAGCTATAGATAGGAATAAATGTCATACGTTTGTAAGTGTGGCAATTAACTTTAGAGTCACTAATGCTATAAGTAAGTAAGTAGGTACGTAAGTAAGATATTGCCTTTTTGCCATCTGTTATTCGCGTTCAAAGTTCACAACTCTGACTGTGACGAGCTTTAAGCCGCCGCAGGGATTTGAATATTAAGCTTATACAATTGTTTGTCTGCCAACGTCAGATATGGCATGGTAAGATCATACAAAATTCTACGTCTAATACGCCTACAATATTAGTCAACTGTTGAAACTGGTCCATAGCTGCTCCACTCGGCAACGGTTATAAATATGATCATAGAAGCGACCCCAAACTATATATTCACCAAATATACATCCTTTCCATATTCGAACTACCTGTTTTCATATCCGGGTTGCAAAATATTTTCCAAAATATAATTCTGATAATTGCAACATTATTCTGATGTCGTCACTTATGATCTCCTTTCATATCTGTGTTTCAAACTCACCGTTAGGGTTATGACATCGTCACTCAATTTATAGACTGAGTTTAACAGGTTCTAATCAAAATTACTAACTTCCTCCACACCTGTTAGCAGGCTTCTGAAATGAACAGTCGTCTTTGGGGATGCTTTCCTGAGTAAAAAAAACAGGGAGTCGGACAGACATTTTTATCGGTTCTGGTTCCGGTTCCTGTTCTATAAACAGACATTTTAAAGGTTCCAGTTCTGGTTCCGGTTAGAGCGTAATATAGGTTTTGGTTCTTTTCGGTTCCTGATAATGTTACGGTTCTGGTTCTGTAGTTCCTTTTTTTTTCTTCCTGGACCAAAGTGGGCATACGAGTGACAAGATAAATTGATAAAGGAAAGATAAATGAAGAGTGAACCGAAAGGACGTCCAAAAAGGCATATATTATGAAATAATATATACAATCATGATATCCAAACCCGCTCAGCAGTAACGTAACTAGAAAATAAGGTTATCTCCAGGATGGTATGGTACTTAAATAAAACCTGAATAGAGGTGAGCACATTGCCAAATAACGGGATTAGAATAATTTTATTTAATCAATAACAAATAGATATATCTCATCCAATATAATTAAAACTATTATTAATTTCAAAATAGGCTTAATGAAAAACAATAGTTTGCTCGTCCAAAGAACTCACAATAAACATTTTTTATTATTATAATGCATGGATAATATCATAATGATAAGAATTCAATAGCCAGATGTTGGACTCTAAATAAATAAAACAAATAGTCTGATGGATTCCCACTATAAGACATAGTTATATTCTCGTATAATAGGGACTCGAAAAGGTCTCCGAATTTCATAAATAATGGACGTAACCTCACCATTACTTCAAATAACAACAATATAAAAGGTACTGAGTAAAGTAGAATTTATGATGTAAATATATGTATATTAATTTGCTCTGTCTAACGGACATCATAGTATTATCATAATAAAAAATAGCGACAATTGAATATATATAATTTTAATTTAATAAATGTCTCTCATATCTAAATTATTATATTAACCTGATATGTAAAATAAAAATATTAAAAATTTTCCATGTATAAATGACATTGCTGTTAAACAAAAATAAACATAGCCCCAAAAGAATAACTTTTTAAATTTAAATGTCTTAAATACTTGTAAAAAGTACATGACTTCATAATATTAATGATTTGAACAGGTTAATAAACTTTAATTTTAAATATCTTTAAAATATTTGTCAAGCCTACATGAATTCATAATATCAATGATTTGAACAAGTTAAATAAACTTTAAATTTAAATATCTTAAATATTTGTCAAAGCTAGACGATGGTATAATAGAATTTTAAGCAAAACAAAAAATTATGTAGCAAAAGGTTTTGGAGTTAAAGCCATAATAAATAGCTGAAAAGAAATTTTGCATTATAATGTACGAAGCATAATTTTGAAGCTTACATTTTATATTTGACATCTATATGTGTCCCGGGTGGTTATCTTGCCAAGAGTGGCTTGACCACTAATCTACTGGCAGTATTTATTTGCTAATCTGTGGCTTGAAAAAGGGAGTGGGTGGTAGGGTTCACACATAAGTGATGGATAGAAAACAAACGAGAGGGAAGGGGTAATCAAGTATGGAAAACATGTGACGAGCAGCATCTGGACGATTCCAGAACAGTTATTTTCATGTCACGTGCAACACTTTAGCGCTGTAGACGTCACAATTTTTTTTTCCCGGCATCCTCTGTGAATATTCGAAGTTGATGCGCCTCTTGGCCTCGCGCCTCCAGTTTAATCAACAAGTGCGTGATGGTCAGTCGTTGCTAAGAGAGAGGGAGAGCTCTGGACATACACAGAAGAAAATGAGGCATTGGTAAGCTTTCGATATCACTTCTGGAGTTGTGGTGGGATACTACTTGAACCAATATAGTGTCCAGTGTTTTCTTGATTTAGAATGTTGTAGCTTTTATAAAAGCTACAGTTATTTAAATTTTAAATATTTTTTTTAGCACACCTTCTTTCTGTAAATTTGTGCTAAATCAATAGATAATGGTTTTTAATGAATGAGGTAGGTTATATTTTTATATTTAGAGAAAGTATATCCGCATTAGCGTAGAAGGAGAGCGGAGAACCAAATTTGGAAATAACACTTTGGATCAAAAGTATTGCTAGATTAAAACAATATAACGTGCATCCTTCTAATTTGCATCTTGATCTGTCATTGTCAATCACATAGTCATAAAACTTCCGAACTGATTTTATTTAACGCAACCCATCAATAATATTATTTAAAACAGTTACTAACAAACAAAAATAATTACCATCGCACTGTAGACAAACACATTCACTGTGCTATTTTCTAATTTAAACTTGAATGAAAGAATTTAAAGTTCACATTTCGCCACCATTCATCTCCCTCTACCCGTTATTATAAGCCATTCAACCAAACACCAGATTATCAGTTTTCATTTCCGGGAAGTACTGAGTACATTAGGTTTAGACTGCTTGTTCAAAAGAGATGATTTCTTAATTTATGTATTTCAACTTCTAAGAAATGTGGTATTATTATCTGCTGTCTATAAAAGCTAAATACAGCTTTTTAAACCTCTAGCTTAAACAAGAATGTGAGAAGACAGTAAACAATGAGACAGTCATGACATTTCTCTGGAATTTACACTCATTAGTGTGTATTGCTAATCACCTTATAAAAGAGGTTTCAAAACAAAGTAGTAAACTAGAATATATCAAGCCCTTTCAGAACTTACCGTGGAAGGGGGAAACATAACATTTAAAAATTAAACTAAGCTTAGGAAAGGGGGAAAAAAATGCGTGCAACATGTCAAAATTATATACAATTCTGTAAAACTAGGAACCTTTAAGAACCTTTTAGAACCTTTATGAACCTTTATGAACCTAACATTATTTAACGGTTCAAATTCAGGATCTTCAGAATGGTGTTTTTAGGGTTCCGGTTTCGATTCCGGTTCCTTAAAAACAAATGTTAATTTCGTTTATCGGTTCCGGTTCCGGTTAAACTCCCTGGAAATAACAAACAATTCCTCACAAGGTTTTGAAGCACAGACCACTCCCAACAATGAAAATACCCAAATTATACTCCCGGAACCCCTGTTTGAATAAAAACATTCCAATTTTCACAATTATGTTTGGGAGTTTAACCCAGCTGACCAGATATTAAGGCTGAACCCGATTGAGACACTGACAGAAAGAGTACCCAATGTGACATGTTAAACCCAGCTGACCAGATATCAAGGCTGAACCCGATTGAGACACTGACAGAAAGAGTACCCAATGTAGACATGTTATACCCAGCTGACCAGATATCAAGGCTGAACCCGATTGAGACACTGACAGAAAGAGTACCCAATGTGCACATGTTAAACCCAGCTGACCAGATATCAAGGCTGAACCCGATTGAGACACTGACAGAAAGAGTACCCAATGTGCACATGTTAAACCCAGCTGACCAGATATCAAGGCTGAACCCGATTGAGACACTGACAGAAAGAGTACCCAATGTAGACATGTTAAACCCATTTAATGCACATGATTTGTTTCAATAAAGAGTAAAAGGAGGGGAAATTAACCTCAGTACCCCTCTCCCTATTGTGGCTCTCTCCTGCCTTTACCGCTGCGCTATCTAAGTATACTCCATTCACGGTAGGAATTACTCTCTGAAAGGTCTTTTTTCCTACCAATATCCTACTATATATTAGATTTCTGGTAGGGAAAAGGGCCTTTCAGAAAACAATTCCTACGCTGAACAGACTATAAAAGCGGTGGCAGGGTAGGAATGAGTACTCAATTATTTAATTTCACTCACAGAGTACTAATTTATAATATTGTATTTATTACAGCATCACTCAACGGTTTCACCCATTCATTGTTTCACCCTCATACTATAAGGATAAGGGCTAGCGACTGCTGTCGGTAACTCACAAAGCATAATCAGCCCTTTCTCTGATGACCTAGCTTGGAGCTTCTGTCAACGTGTATATTCAGGGTCGGGCAACAGCCGAAAGGCGAATAGGTACTCAGTCGTGACAGGGGGAGGGAACCAACATGGGGATGAGGGAGAATGAGAGATTCTACTCCAAGGCCCCCCTCCCTCCCCTCATAAAAATGTAAACAAATATATTTTCCAACAATACCTTATTTTCAATGCTGCAACTGAATGGTAGGTGAATAGAGGAGTAGGGTACAAGGGAGGATTACAGCTGTTAATCGTCGGTTAAATGTACTAACTGAGACAGTGGCTCAGTACAGTACTATCATGTATAGGTACGGTGACCATATTTTTTTTTTAGAAAAAGCAGGACATTAAAATATATCACTGATATACGAGTAGCATGGTGTGCGACGTGCCTGTATAACTTATGTATAGAGTAGATAGAATAAAAATAATAGAAATAGAGAAATAAAAATAGTTTAAAGATAAAACCATTTATTAAAATTCACTTTTGAATACTAGTTTAAGAGAGCGAGTTACATAAGTCAAATTTATATACATCAAATATTAGATTGGCTTTTATTATTGTGTACATAGTATTTTTGTAATTAATACTTGTGCCTAAAACTTCTAAAAAAATAACTTGTAAAAATAAATATTTTAGGACTAATCACGTGTACAAACCCATTGGTAAATAAAACATAGGACTACAGTACTTAAAAAATTCAATAAAGAGAAAGTGAATTTTAAAATAACAATTTAGGAACTACTTATGCCGGCTTTTTCTTCATAATCATAACATTCATATTTATCTGAGCTATGAATTGCTTTTAGAAGCTTTTCTTTAGATTTCAGATATTGGAACATTTCCATACAGGTTTCGTCAAAATTTGTGTAAACCTGCATCACAGCCTTTAATGTCCCAATACTCATTTGGGTTTTTTCACTCCCCCAGTAGTTATTTATTATTGAAAAAAGTCTCTCAACTGAAGAACTCGTGGCAGGCAGGCAAAGTATAAACTCACATAGCAACTGCAGGTTTTTAAGAGGTTGAAGCTTGTTGTTCATAAAAGTAAACACTTCCAACCACCTGGTTTGAATAGGAATTTTACTCACATTCCACTCAGTAATTTTGTCACCAGCTAGAAAGTTTGTTAACGCTGTAATTTCGTCAAAAAGACAATCTTCATCTACAGTAGAGCCAATGGCATCTTTGAAAGCCTCATACGAAGCCAGCACCTTCTCCCACGTAACATGCTCATGTAATCTGACCCATTCAAAAAGTTTTAACTGTTGCAGATTAGCAGTCCATTTTTCCAAATATGCAATGCAACCCGAGTAGAAAGCCTTAGCTTCTGTAGAAAAATCACTTCTGTAATTCACCTCGTGGACTGTTTCAATGCTGCTAAGACAGCTTCTTACTTTCACTGGCAAGAATACAGAATTTTCCCTGCTCTTCAATTTCTCAAGCAGCTCAAAATATTCTAGTGCAGCATCAGTTGCACACTTATTATCCCCTTCAATATTTAAAATTGCCTCGTGAAATATAAAGCTAACATTGAGAACAAACCACAACCATGCTTCACCCACAGGGTTTTCAAACAAATGTTTCAATATTGTTGGGCAAGAAGGAGAAGTTAGGAAATACTCCTTCAAATGTTCATACATTAAGAGAATACGCTCCACAGCTGGCATCAAAGAGAGGAATCGAGTCTTTGAAAAAGATAGCATCTTCTTGTACTCCATTTCGACAGACTCACAAAAGGTTTTTTATGTACTTACACGGACAGTGTGGATATACAAATGTTTGTAAATCTTGACAACTACTACTTCAATGTCAATCGGTAACAAGTCTGTTGTATTCTGAATGCAGTTGTTTATCACATGTGCAACACAGCCTATGCCAACCACAGCTTTTGCACAAGAGTTGTTGAGCTTCTTGAACAGGTTTGTTTCTCCCCTTCGATTAGGGCCTCCAAAATTAGTGTTGGTATTGTCTGCAGAAAGACCAACACACTTTTCCACTAAATTTAATGAAAACAAGATAGAGTAAACGTAGCTGTGTAGCTGCTCAGATGTTTCCCCAGGAAGGTCTTTCAGTTCCAGAAGCTTGACATTTACTCCCTGGGTACAGTCAAAGTATCGTACAATAAATGGCACTATCTTAATGTTATGGTGATTGGAAGAATAGATGATAACGCTGAAATAATGTGCTGTTCCTAAATCAATATTCAATCTCTCCTGGGCCTCCTTCGCTAAAACGTTTTTTACAATTGCTTCCGTTTTAGTGCGGGCTGAGGAGAACTTCGGTTCAAACATACCTGCTACCAGCTGTGACGTACAATCAAAGGAACGAAAACTCTGCATATGTTTAATTGTATGATATGCAAAAGTACCCTCTTTGGCAGCCAAAAGAAAATTTTCAGAAGTTAATACGTTTTTTTTAAAGAACTTGCTTACTGTACTACATGATGTGGTTGCATTTACTGCTAGTAAGTGTTTGCGTTGCTTCAAATGCCTCACAATGCTTGTGCGACCACTATTGCTTAGGTCAACTTCACCTCTACACAGCTCACAAATAACAATGTGAGGGTTATCACTGTATTTTAGTTTGATGAAAGGATATTCTCTTTTTAAATAAGAATTAAATGAACATTTTCTGCGTGGCTGCCCCATCTCACAACACTTTGGTATACTAGCTTTTATTATTATTTACAAACTAACCACAACACACACTCACAGACTTGGCGAGACAACTGAAGACAAAGCAAACAAATTAAGACTGAAAAAAGGGTATGGGTAAGACATTAAAAACGGTAGGCTAGGTGGTATTATCACACAGAGCTAATAAAGAAGTTCCAATCTGGTTCAAGAAAGCGCAGCACATTTGTTGAGTGTTTGCCAACTGTTCAAGGATGATGTTCCTTGTGCTGTTCAATTCAAAATATTATTTTCTCTTACTTCAAAACTAAGTATTTTTGGAAGTACTTGGTTTTAAAAAACAGTACCTTTTTCTGTACTATCGCATGCTCTGTAGGACAGCAGGACATCATCCCAAAAAACAGTACTGTACTGCAAAAAACAGTACGTATGGTCACCGTATGTATAGGTATTAAACTTCTGTAAATTGACCTTATACATTTGGTCCCAGTGAAGCCTTGTGTTGAGTGATATGCCATTAGACTTCAATGACAATATGAATTAACATAATGTGTCACGTTTGAACAAATAGTTCAGAGCCAGTCTAGGTCTAAAGGGGCCTACAGAGACACCAACTTGTCAGCCCGACCGTCGGAACAACAAATTGGAAGCGAGCCTCCACACTCCCCGACTATCGGTCCAATTTGTCAGTACGAATGCATGCCATGCCTCAATCTCTATTCAAATACCAAAATATTGGAATCACCTTAACATCATTATCAATTCATAAAAATATTGCAAGGAAAAAAAAGAATAATCTGGATGAAAAAATTTGTTGTTAGAAAGAAAAAATTCGCTCAGGCAATTTTATTAAAAGAGTTGGATTCAAAATATTTTCGTAATTTTCGTAATCATGAATGTTTCTCTGAAATACTCAGTATAGTGACTATAGTAATATAATTTTAAATAGAACAAAAGAACGCACCGTGACTCCACCCACCTAAATATTTGAAAAGCGATGACTGACCGACGCCAGGTTGGCCGGTTGGTCCAACAACGCTACAGACACAACAGCTTGTCGGGCGATGGGGTGTGAAAGTTGGACAGGATGGTTTTTACCAACCAACCGACCAACTTGGAAAAAAAAAAGTTTGATCTGACAACAAACTTGTTGGCTTGTTGGCCGGCTGTCCCGACAAGTTAGTGTGTATGTAGGACCCTTTAAGCTCCCACCTCATATTGTATGGTTCGCTGATGACGGGGAGGTTGGGCTTTTAATCTTGGCTTTGTTTACTTAGAGTGTTTTCTCTAAATTGTTCTCCATTTCACTCCCACACAAATTCAAACATGCTACCTCTAAATTCCACTATCATCTTACAATCTCATTAGTATAAATATGAAGTTAGTTCGGATGGGTAGTAAACCAATACTAATCCACCTTAAGCAACACTTTCAAATTGAGAAGTAACAAATTGAGTAAATTTTGTTTTTTACACTGTGTGAAATTACTTTTTAAAAGTACTATCTATACATTCACACATCTCTTTTCTGACCTCTCTCTCTCTCTATCTCTCTCAATCTTGATTCCCGGGGTCTAATTACTCTCCTCATAGCTACTGTGATGTTATCAAGGGGATGACTGTATTGTATGACATTCTTTAAGGACTGTATTTGTTTTTTCTTCCCTGTACTTTCACCTCACTTCACGTCTTAAACCACTCTAATATCTTAAAAGCTTAGCTTTTAAAGTTGATTTTTTATGTCCTCATATTCGAAGTTGACGAGAAATGTTTATGTCCTCCCCCCTCCCCCCTCTCCATGCCAGCCTCAAGGCTTTCTTGTCGTCCCGTTTAACAACTTGGAATGGTAGATTCATTGCTTTTATCGAACGGAAGCCAAAAACATGTATTTCGTATACACTTTTATTAAAATATAGTTATGGCTTCTCTTCACCACACAATTTAAAATCAATAAGTTACCTATTTTTACTTTAGTAAAAAGTAGGGACAGTTCCAATTTATTTTACGCCTTAAATAGGCCTATTCACTGACTGGAAAATGTCTGTGCTAGAAAGAAACACATTATTACTTTTCCAGTCAGTTTATATTCATGTGATATTATTTTTTATTTGTAACTTGCACATTTTAAAATAAGTGCTATCCAGTAGGCTAAACAGATTACAACTAACTCAACCTACAGTAACCAACTACGGCTACAATCTATTCTAAAAGCCTGATTATGAATACAATATCAGGGTGCTAACATTATTCCGTAAATAGATTGATTGTTGGTAGCTCTGTGGCTATCACCAAAGTCCCTTGGACCTTAATAGTCACCCACCTTTGGGGATGGTTGAGAATTTTAGTGTTTTTACGAGTCTTTTTGTGTAAATCAATTAAATAGATAATTTATGTAAGGGTATATTGCCTACTCAGCCTACTGTGTATACTTGTATGTGTTGCTATAGGTTAAGTTACCATCGTATTAGTTCTTAAGTAATTATACTGTAGAAGTGATCCAAAGTTTGAGTGGCCTTGTCCTCCCAAATAGAAACATAATAATTGAAAGTGTTGAGACGTGGGTTCAATGACCTTGGTCATCGGATTAAATGGTGTTTAGGGTGTTTTTTTTATAAATTTAATATTCATGTATTCACTAATAGTACTTTTTTTATAACTTCAATTAAAAGTAAATTAAAATGTTAAAACCTTTATAATGTTATAACTTGTTTAAATTCTTCCTGTTTGATAAATTTAAATTCATTAAATACCAGTATTACTTGTCAATTATTTCACACTATGTTAATAACTACCAGCAATCTATAAATTGCATGAATTTTTAATTTTTTTTTACCATCGCTTACTACCTGTTCAGGCTATAAGCAAAATTGCATGAAAAAAAAAGGATGGTTATTTCTGTAAACAAATGAAAAAGTCGACAAATATTACGTAAGCAATACGGGGAAAAGGGGGGGGGGAGGGGCCTAAGAGCCATTCAAGTGTTTTGATGGGAAGTCTAACTTAAATAAAAGTCAGTTCTCATTTTATGGCATTGGTTCAAGTGCCCTTACAATATTGAAGTCCGTTGGACAGATTGGTACCTAACGACAGATTTCATATTAATTTTGGCCAATACTTCTCACTTATCATTTGATTTATCGTTAAATCTACCCTAACGGGGTTTATATATGGAAGTCTTAGAGTTGGTTAAGGAAAGGAGGAAGCCACATTAACACCTCTGTTGTGTATTGTGTGTCTTTGCATTTGCTATTTTATTTTACTGTAGTCTGTTTTGAGATGGCATGAGGCTATAGTCTTTGGTTTTGTTTATCTAAAATGAAGTGACCGAACAGGGTCCTATTTGTGCGCGCGATTTAGTAAAATAATAATTAAGTCTGAGTTGTTTAATTCAATGGTTCCGCCGGTTATTATAATTAGGGGTTCCTCAGCCGTCAATCCCGAATATTGGTCACGCAGGCCAGATCGTTAAGTAAACGAGTGACCAAATTACAGTGACGTTAGTTGTTTGTGAGCAAGCCAAATAAATAACATATCAGTTATCAGTGTAATATTCTCGAGAGTATAACAATAAGCTGTGCATCTCAAACGTTCATTTTAATATTATTCTGTATTTTACATATATTCACTGGATTTAATAATAAGTATTAATCTTTATTAACTGTTTCAACAAACACATGATATTTATTCGATGGATAAACATTTCCATCAACCATCTTAGCTTTGTAGACTGGGAGAGTGCACGCGCGCAAAAACATTGTGACGTCACGCGATTGGCCAGCTATAGCACGTCTACTTTAATAGTTTCATGACAACGAGCAGTATCATGCTCACAACTATAGCAAGTTAGCCTATAAGTTTTTATAAAGTTTTTTTTTTGCATTAGGTCAGTCTGTGTATGTCTTATTCTCTAGCAACTCATAATTTCTTTGAATAATTATGGTGCAAGAACAACTTAAGTCACTAACCAGAAATCGTGATGTTTTATGTGGAGGCCTCACACGTATGCAAACATTTATAGATATATATTGAATAAAGAAACACAATAATAAATGAAGTAAAAGTGCGTTATCAGAAATTAAGTGAAATCTGGGACAAATTTCAGGTAGGACAATTGCAAATTGGACAAACTGATCTAGAGTCAACTGCTGAAAATGAAGGATATAGGCAGGAATTTGAGGATAAATACTACACAGTTTACGCAACTATGCAGGATTTAATAGAACAAACTACGGTAGCACCAGGTTTACCAATTAAAGGGTCAGTAAATTCAAATTCAGATTCCTGTAATAATTCAGGCATACGATTATCCGCAATAAAACTAGCTACTTTCGATGGCGAATATGATAAATGGACAACCTTTGCGGACAGTTTCAAGGTTATGGTACATGAGAATGGACAAGTATAATAATCTAGAAGTTTCAGTATTTTGTGTCATCACTTTCAGGTCAGGCCACACAGTTAGTACAGAACCTACTCCTTACGGTAGGTAATTATTCAGTGGCATGGAAGGTGTATGAGGATAAATACCAAAACATACGTCTTATCGCATTTACCTATATAAGGAAATTGCTAGACACTCAACCTGTCTAGAAGGAATCTGCAGTAGAATTACTATAATCCATTAACATTGCAAATAGTAACTTAAATGCCGTTAAGGCGCTCAACATTGACGTACCTTTACATGACCTACTTCTTGCCTATCTCTTCACACAGAGAATTAATGCAATGACAAGGCGAGAATGGGAGTTAACAATTTCTGATAAGTAATTCCCAACATTAGATAACTTCATTGAACTTTTGGAACGCCGAAGGCAGTCATTAGAAAATATTAGGCCCTTTTATAATGGACATATCAATTTAGGCAAACATGATATTAATTTCTAGGTGACGAGGTTGCCTCGTCACACCAACTCACTAGTTATCACTTCACAAAGGTCGTGCCCTTACTGTGGTAATAACATCCACAATCTGTAAAAATGTAATGATTTATTGTATGCCACTTTATATGATAATAACTAATATGTAAAACAAAGAGGGTTATGTTTCAACTGTTTATAAAATTGTCACAGTGTAAATGAGTGTCCTAGCACGCACGAATGTAAGAATTGTGACTCATCTCACAATACTTTGCTTCACAATAAACAGCGTGGGCTAGTAGGTGTGTATAAGCACAAAGTTAGGCCAAGTCAAAATGGTGGACACCATTACAGCCAGGACCAAAAAGGTCTGGGTGAGTGCAAACAGCCAATCAATGCTACTCAGGGCCACTATTGTAGTCTCAAACAGCGAAGCCAAACTCAAGTGTTATTGTCTACAGCGATAATCGAGGTCAAGGACAACCTGGGTCACACTTATCCCTGCAAAGTACTTTTGGATTGTGGCTCACAGTTGAACTTCATCACTGAGTCACTTGATCAGCGGTTAAAACTGAGACGTCAGCGCAACAGATTTCCAATCGCAGGGATCAATGACATTGCGTTTACAGCTTCACAGAACGTAGACGTACAATTAATGTCAAGGTTTTCAGAGTACTCGGCTAATGTAACATGCTATGTACTTCCTAAAATTACAGGTGCTATGCCAGCTACACGTCTAGACATTGGTGACTGATGTATCACAGACGACATTAAGCTAGCAGATGATCAGTTTAACATCATTGGTCATATATACATGCTTTTTGGGCCTGAACTGTTCCTGCTTCTACTAAAGGGTGGGTGGCGGACACGTTATCAAAATAATCATGTACTACAAAATATATAGTTGGGTTGGATTCTTGCTGGAAGGATGCCAACGAGTACTGGAAGCAAGCAACCGAGATATTCCACATCATTCTTCTTGAGAAATGAACTTAACCTAAGCAAGCAGCTGCAACGATTCTGGGAACAATAAGAGTTTGTATCTTTTCCATGCACTGACAAGGAAACGTATTGTGATCAGCACTTTATTGAGAACACATCAATTGATGAAACAGGTCGTTTCGTCGTGCGTTTGCCTCAAAGGACAGACCACGCCTCATTGGGTAAATCCATCATCAGTGCCAACAACAAATTCCAACATCTTGAAATGAAATTCTGCAAGGACAAAATTCTTAGAGAGAATTAAGCAAGGCTTATGGAGGAGTACCAGGTCTTCGGCCATACGAATCTGTTGCCTGTACCTCATTCGAACTCAAGGTCAGAGTGCATTGCTATTATGGGACCATAGTTCTATAGACCTCATCATGCTGTCCACAAGGAAAGTAACACAACCACAAAGACACGGATCGTATTTAGGCTTCTGCTAAATCATCAAGTGGAGTGTCATTAAAGTGTATTCTCATGGTTGATCCTGCCTTTCAACAGGATCTAAAGTCTATAGTATTGCGTTTCAGAACACATACATATGCATTGATTGCTGATATCACTAAGATGGACAGACACATTCGCACAGACCAAAAAGATTATAATTTACAATGCATATTATGGCGCTCAAACCCAGAGACACCATTAAAACACTGTCAGTTAACTACAGTAACATATGGTACACCATCTGCTTCCTTTCTTGCAACCAGATGCCTCATACAACTAGCTAATGAATCATCAGCTAATTATTCTGAAGCGTCAGACGCTATCAGAAGGGATATGTATATGGATTATCTCCAGACAGGACATGATAATCTTAACAGAGCTAAGAATTTACAGCAAGATCTAATTCAAATACTGGAAAGAAGTGGACTACAACTCCATAATTGGTGTGCAAATCACGTCTCATTACTTGAAGCCATCCCAGATCAGAGTAGGGAAACACAACTCCCATTCAAGTTCAACCACTCAGAGAAAATAAAATATAAAGACTCTGGGTTTGTTGTGGCATCCTGCACTGGATGAGTTACAATTTGATAAATGTGTGAAGGTTCATAAAATTTCAGTCACTAAAAGGATATTACTAAGCATCATATCTTAGCTCTTCGATCCACTCGGTCTTCTAGGACCAGTGATCCTTCATTCCAAGAGATTTATTCGGTGCTTATGGCCATGTCCTTTGCAGTGGGATGATGTTCTTCCCATAGAACTACAAGCAGAATATAGTTTGCTCTACAGTCAAATGCCACTCTTAAACAACCTAAAAATACCACGATTCGTTAAGTGTAATGGCAATATAACCAACAACCAAATACATGGATTCGCATATCCTTCCGAAGCAGGATTTGGAGCTTTCTTGTATCTTCACTATGTCAACAAAGAGGGTGACATCAACGTAAATGTTCTGTGTTATAGGTCACGGGTGGCACCTCTGCAACAGATATCACTGCCTCGTTTGGAATTATGTGTTGATTTACTCTTGGCGAGATTGGTAAAGAATACTGCATCGTCTTTATGTCTACTCGTTAACAGCATACATCTGTGGACGGATTCTACAGTTGTGTTAGCATGGTTGGCATCAACACCTACAAGATGGAAGACCTTCGTAGCAAACAGGGTCTCAGAAATTCAACATTTGACATCAGATTGTGATTGGAAACTCGTTCCAACATAGAGCAATCCTGCTGACATCCTTTCCAGAGTCGCAACTTCAGAAGACCTTCGCGAGCACAACAAATGGTGGTATGGGCCAGATTGTCTGGCAAATGAAGGTGATCAATGGCCTCATTGTAATTATATTACACCCGAGGAGGAGACACCCGAACGTAAGAACCAAGCGATGTATATAGCAGTAACACAAAATCCTGAGGAAATTGTCACGAGATTCTCATCACTAACAAGATTGCAGCGAGTAATAAGTTATTGTTTTCACTTCACAACCAATGCAAGAAAGCATAAAATTAGACACCAAGGTCCGATAACGGTGAAGGAACTTCGAGGAACCTTGTGTCATTTCATCAGACAGCTACAGCTATCATAATATACACAAGAAGTTAAAGATCTCCAAGATATTAAAGAAATTGGAGGGAAGAGCTCTCTTTGCAATCTTCAATCTTTTCTTGACGAAACAGTCTTCTACGAGTTGGATCATGCTGATATTGAGTACGACCAGAAACACCCTAATCAACTTGACAGTAAGCTCCAACCTCACACGATTAATCATCCAAAATGAGCATCTAAGATTACTTTATGCTGGACCCCAGTTGTTGCAACTCTCAGACAACGATATTGGAGAGTGAATGGCAAGAATTTGGTACGCCAAATAATCCACAAGTGTATGAAATTCTTCAGGCTAAGGGCAAGAGCAGCTCAGCAACTAATGGGACATTTACCAGAATCTCGTGTACGTTTAGTAAGGCCATTTCTGAACTGTGATGAGGATTAAACTGGTCCAGTCTCAATTTGTCAAGGTGGGCGTCGTAGCAAGATCAAGGTAAAAATACTACACAGCAATATTCATATGTTTTGCAACAAAGGCTATCCATATTGAACTGATAAGTGATCTGACCATAAAGGCTTTTATAACGGTATTTTATTGATTTTATACCAGACATGGAAGAAGTAATAAAAATTCTACAGTTATAATGGTACTAATTTTATAGGGGCAAATAAATCTCTTCGAGCTGTATATAGATTATTTCAAGATGATAAGTTTAAGGAACAAGTGACTGGTTTTGAAAGAGTTGAGGGTTTACAATAACATTTTATCCCACCACGATCACCACACTTTGGTGGCCTTTGGGTGTCAAGTCGATTAAATTCTACATGAGACATGTTGTAGGCAATACAAGTCTAACCTTTGAAAAGTTGTGTACAGTCTTGGCACAAATAAAAGCTTGCCTCAATTTTCGCCCTCTTTGTCAATTATAAGCCGATCCCAGGTATCCTTAAAGTCTGACCCCTGGTCATTTCTTGATAGATGTGCCTATCACCACAATACCAGAGTCAGCTACAAACACATTCCCATGAACAGACTGTCTAGATGGCAACTGGTTAAACAATGTACCCAGTGCTCGTGGAAGCTTTGGTCATCCAACTTCTTAAGTTGGCTCCATAAGCAATCCAAGTGTACTACTGTATCCCCCAATCTTCAACCAGGGATGGTTTTGCTCCTGATGGACGATGATGTTCCCTCTCTAAAGGAGAGATTGGCAGTGGTGGAAGAGATCCATCGTGGTCTTGACAATCGTGTTCGAGTAGCTACTGTCCGTACGTCATCCAGTGTTGTCAAACGGATGATACAAAAACTGCATTCCCTACCAATTTACTTAATTGACTAATGTACAGTAGTGCTGTAGCATTAGCCACAAGCTAATCATGACCAAATCAATAAAAACGGACTTACCCTATTGTACCGACACCATCTGCTGCTGGCTCAACTACACACCCGACCGGCCCATCGAAACGCACAGGCCCGAACAAGATGACTGACCACGGAATACTGAGACCACGCCTATTAAACTCTCAGAAATAACTTCCCGAACCAAATATCTTCGGCTGGAAAGAAGACACTCTTCGCCAGTGCCAAGTTTTTATTCTACTCCAGTCTAGAAGCGTATAGAATACCCCCTCCTTGTTTATGTTCTTTGGTTTTCCTCCCCTCATCATCCTATCGTTCCGTGTTCTGTGGACTGTGTTTTACCGTATAAAAGAGTGATCGTGTGAGTGAAGTGCCATTCTTGGACTGGCTTTGGTAATCGCTTGAGCAAACGAAGGCTTCGGAAATTAATAATGTAAGCAAAATTATTTCTCGGCTTAATCTTTTACTTTCAAAATTCTTTTTTGGCATAATGGACTTAAACTTTGAACTTGAACAATATTTCTTCTGCACTTAGTATTTACCTCAAGTATAAATGGATTTAAACTTTGAACTTGAACAAAATAACATTTTTCTAATAATATTATTTATAATAATATTTTTTGTGCACTTAGTATTTACCTCAAGTGTTAATGGACTTAAACGTTGAACTTAAACTAAAAAATGGAATATCTAATAATAGTATTTATAATAATATTTTTTATGCCCTAAATATTTATTTCATGTATAACGGACTTAAACTTTGGACTTTAACTAGAAAGCAATTATATAGTAGTATTGTTAATAATAATACTTCTTGTTGGACTTAAGGCTTATCTCTATTATTGAACTTTAGTGTTATTGGATACCGTTTATTGAGTAGTGCTATTAATTAAAGTTTCACTCCCAATGTTTACATATGAACTTAATGTATCGGGCGCCATCAGCGCTAGTGAGAGATCAGCAATAGCCGCCTTAATAACTTATTTTAAGGTTGGTAATTTCTTAAGTGTTGGCAATATAAATGTGGATTGTTCTAGCTAATGCAAACGTTAGAAATTTGATAATTATTTTTGTAAAGAACATGAGCATTTGGCAGAGGTTAAATTGATGAGTCCTATATTGTTCTTTTTGACTAACTATTAATTTTGTTAACGTAATTTAGTGATGGTAATCACTTATATATTTAAGGTGTGCTTCATATGAGGCCATGGTATCGATATTACAAAATATTATATACTTTTTCTTAGGATTTTAAATATGATTTAAATGTCCTCCCGGTTGTTATAAATAAGGATTCCTCAGCTGTCAATCCCAAATAACCTCAGTATACACTACTGAGATTTGAACACTAAAATTGTTGCTACCGGCAAACCAGACTAGATGAAATCATCTTAGTCCCTGTGACCACATATGTTACCTCCAAAATTATTTGAAGCACTTATTTTGTATGAGTATCACAATCTAGGAGTTTGTATAATATTTGTGAAGACGATGTTACTTGGTTGTAGTTGTCCCAGCCCTAGCCATGATCGGTCGTGTCAACATTGTCTCCAGTGCCTAGAGGTTTGAAATACTTGAAGGGTGGCAGGCAGGGAAAGGGCAAGACAAACATCCCCACTGGCGCCTTTGTTCTGCGGGTCATTCAAAGCAGGGGAGTAAAATATATTTTCATTAATGTTTTCCTTAGCACCGCGTCTTACAACCCGTTCAGGTTATATGCTTATGTGTTAATTACGCTAATGATTTTAAGGATTTGTAAGGTCACATTATGCGCAATTGTCCAGCATTTGCGTGGAGAAAGAGTTTAAACAATATTAAAAAAAAACCAAAAAAACTCCCTCAGTACACCCGACTGGAGATTTGAACCATAATCTCTCAGTCATCGACAGTCAAATACACCGTGAGATTATAGCGATAGACCCTGTGATCACTGAGACAAGTTCATTGATTTTCACAAGTAAAATTACCTCCTTAATGTGCCCAAAATCTAGATGGGTTAAATTTGGAATCATTAAATTAATTCTAAGTTATGCCGTTTGCTACCATGGAAGCCTAATATTGCTCTACTAGGTTTTTAAATAACCTAACTTTCAGAACAAACAGCCGACACCTAATGATAACATTGGTGGTGGGGTGGAAGAGGAACCAATAATAGTATCCACCTGGATGGTAAATGAACCTTCATACAGTAATACATTCTTGTTCGGAAACCATAGATAATATTTTATATATATATACTACATTCAGTGGAAGGGGGAGAAAATGGGGTGACGAATGTTCTACTTGTCTCATCCCTAATTACATCGTTCCGCAACTTTTTAAATGAAATATCTAAAAGGGACCCCTACCCTTATCATCATCGTCTTCCCTCAAATTTATTTACAACACTTTACGTGTTTTGTGAAATTATTTCAACCCCTGCAAATTCATAAATGCTAAAAGTTAGATTCTCATCAATAAACTCTATTATTTTATCTTTTTGTATGATCATTTGATGCTGGAAAATTTTAGATCTTAGATGGTGAGTTCAGATGTAGCCCTATTTCACTCTTAGAATGGGAATGATAATACAAGTGAATCAAAATGAACTTTAGTAATTTCTTCAAGAAAAATGTAGACATTATTCCTAAGTAAATATGAAAGGCCACAAATGAACGAGAGTCATCCTTCATAGTGATTGTTCAAGATTTTATGCAAACTAATATTGAGACTGAACAATCAAAGAACTTCAATAGGTTAAAATGGGCTTGCGCTCAAATAAAAAAGTTTTTAAAACAAAACGTTTTATAGGTTTATTTTGGTGAGCCACTGATAAAGATGTAATAATATACTTACAAAAATCAATTATTAATATTATCACGTATAAAGCTTAATGAGTTGTCATCTATATAAAAGTCTGCCATCTTTAAATTGTTCTTATTTCTAGTAAATAAAAGCAGTAATTTTCAAATTAATAGCTTCCACAAAAACCACCGAGACATCTTAGAGATAAACCCCGATTTGGAACCTCACATTCGTCGGAAATTTAGAGTTATAAATTGACTTCAATTGTGTGAATAGAGGCATCATATGTAATAAAAAAAAATTGGAAAACACTTTATAAATGATACTCATTGGCCAAATAACCATTAAATCTCGTATTAAAAACAAAACTAGCCACAAATTAAACCATTATTAAAATATATATAAATTATCCCTAAAAACATTAAAATGCCTGTCATAGCATCCAACGGAGAAATGAGTTAAGTATCAATACGCTTTGTTTTTATCCCATCTTGAATTAATAACAGACATTTTTGGAAGTAATCTCTTTCAACCGTAATATTTTATTTCTATTTGAATTTTAATTAGCAAATGTAGCTTTTTCGGAAATATTCAAGGGATTTTTAAAATCTACTTACAATTATTATTTAGTCTCATATTAGAAGGAAAGGTTGAGTGTAAGAGGAGCTTGAGAAGGAGGAGGATTCAAATATTGGATGACTTGAAGGAAGAAAGAATATTCTGGGAGCTGAAGGAGGAGGTAGAGGACAGGGCACATTGACGGTCTAAGTTCACTGACAAAAGGAATGGACCTGTCGTAAGACAGAACATATAATAGATATTTAAAAAATAGATTAACATAATACTAGGTATGCACAATCCTGTAAATAAACTATAATCAAGAATTATAGTTTACTTTGTTAATATTTACTCCTGTTCAGCTTTACTGATTAGGTACTTAACAATGATAATAAAAGTCAGGGGTTATCAATCTGAAGACTTTGGAGGTATTATCATTATTATAATAAGAGTTCATAGGCCTATTGACAAAGTGAGGTCAATAGGGCCTTAAACGACAATAAAACATATAGGGGAGAGTCATAATAAATAATTCATCTACCGGAATAAGCAGATGAAAACACCAAAATAAATAGTGCTGGCCCTGGCTAGAGTTCTCTAGGAAAATTTGAGTAGGGAGATTTTTTTTTTCAGGAATACTTAGTAGGTGTCTTAGTGAGTATTATAGATTCAAATGAACAACTGGCACCTGGTACATTTTCAAACTATGACGTCATCAAATATGTTGGCCACTCGGATCATAAAACTGCTCATATCTCTGTTAATACTGGATCGATTTTTATGAGACTTGCACTTTTTTTACTAATTGTACATTAATAAAGATAATGGAAATTGTATTGGTTGAATTAATGGATATAAATACTTACATTGCTTAAATTTTAGATATTAATTTTTATTTTGTTTTTGTTACAGGTTGTTGAAATGAAATGATGATATGGATGTCATAAAATTGTCTAGAGTGACAATAGACAGTGTGTAACAGACTTTAAACAAGATTGAGAAACAATGCATCATATATAATAAAAGTGATGTTATGTGTTAAGTACTGAAAATAGTTGAAAAAAAAATCATGGCGAAATAACATAGTTATTAACCGTATAACAGTACGGATTAATTCCTAGATATAATATTGCTGTGATAATATTTCGTTTGTCTATAGCTCCGTGGTAGAGTGCCTATCATCACTATACGGAATAGATACCGTTTAACTAGCTGTTAATTGCTCCGTGGTCGAGCACTAATTAAATCGGTATTTTTAATAAATGAACGAAAGAAAACTGTTGATGGCTGTTTATTCACACACGGTTTATTCAAATGACATCTGTTAATAACTGATACATACTCCAATTAAATGCTTGATATCAATGCACACTTGTGATATTAACGTTCATTATTGTATTTTGTGTTAGACTGAGAGAGCTAGTCTGCTTTGCTTGTGTGCGAGAGCGACTTGTGTTGGACTTGTGGGAGCGACTTCTGCCCTTAACCATACGCACAAACGGCTTATATATATGACATACCCCTTGCCTCTTGGTCCCCTCATCAACAGTGTAAAAACTAACTAATAGAAAGAGTCCTGGCGACAGGTGTTGTGAAGGCTAGCTTCCTATTGGTATAGGAAATTGGCGTCCTTTGCCTTAATACTACTGAGTTGCTCGTTTAACAGGAAAAATTGTATAAAAAATATATTTTAATGGTGTAATACATTTCACATTATTTCTTAAAAGCGCGTGTTTCTTCATGGATGAATCATAAGAGGATACTCTGCATATGTTACTTTAAGAAAAATTACCTTCTTCCATGACTTTTTACATATTTTAGAGTGCTCCAAATCAATATCATTACAACCGTTTAAACTCATGTATTGAGTAAGCAGTGTCTTACTACCATATAAATAATGCATACCACCAACAATACTGTCATAAAAAGACTTCTTCAAGCTTAAAAGTGAGAAAGAAAGATTATAAAATGAAGGTAAAGATAGTACTTCTTAATAGTCTGAAGAGGAAAGTCTTAGGAAATCTTGAAGGAAGCGAGCACGTCACCACAGTTCTCAAGCGGGGGTTATTTATAGAGACCGTGTAGCCAGAAATAACCTAATCGCAATTACGAGACGTATGGAATAAGGGAGTACCCAAGAGCTGAGGGTTTTTAAAAGCCATTTTGTATTTACAAGATGATGTTTTCACTCGTACCTGTGATCTGTAAGATGTGTCATTCATTTTGATTGCTGATCTACAGTGTCATGACAGTTGGATTTCTGGGTATTTAGTGAGAGACAAAAGGAAACTTCAATCAGGTAGCAAGAGTATACCTCAATTTTAAGAAAAGGTGGCAGCCTTTACTTTCATAGTTCATGATATTGTAACGTGGGGACGCGCGTGACCTGGGAGGGTCACGGGCCGTTCACACGTGAACGTGTGATCCACGAGTTCTTTTGAGGATATTGGGGTTAGTCGCAGGTTAAATATGAAATAAAATACTCGCAGATCACCCAAGGTTTTGAGTACTAAAAACAACACTAAAAAAACATTCACAGAATTAAATATACAGATAAACGATTCAACAAATTAGGTAGTCAAAGTAATTATTTAAATTAATAAACCAATAAGGATATAATAAATAGAATAACGCTGAATAAATTATAACCAATCAGTTAACTGAGCTAAGTAATACTATTAATTGTCTTTAAATTAGTAAACAAATGAAAACACATAAAATAAAATTACACTGGATTAATTATAACTAAATAGTTCACTGACTCAAGTAATATAGGCAATTGTCTGTAAATCAATACACAAATGGAAACACATAAAATAGAATTACATCAAATCAAGTAAACAGCTTGTTAACAAAAATACTGAATAGCTAGTTAAATATCCAAATATCAGTTTATTAAAACGTTCGTTCACGACACAATCCACTTTCAATGTTTAAGACACTCACAGCAACCCGCCACAGGTCCCAGTGCCATACACACCACACCGGCACGCGCCACACGAACACTGATCTCGCTGGTCCGCACACCGGCACGTGTCACACGAACATCGGACTCGCTGGTCCACACACTGGACACACCGGTCCACAAATCAGACAGGGGACTCCCGGTCTCACTGGTTGAGAACCAAGAACTGAGCACACCTGGCTATCGCTGAGCGTGTATATATAGGGGTGGTGCCAGCTAAGGGTCTCGAATCCTCCACTTCTAGAATACTAGGCCAGAATTAAAAGGACCCAGACCCTTCCAGACGTGTATCCATCCTCCCCGTCACCTTTAATCCCCCAGTCAAGTGGGAAGGCCGCTGCCTACCTGCTAGACAAGGAGGGAAACAGAGAGAATAAGGAGCGCAGCTAGGGTAGACATTGAGAGCGCGCCGGTCCCGCTGTTAGACACCAATCTTGTTACAATATTAAATATGAATTAATAAATGTTATGTATACACTATCAGTTACATTCAAGACAAATTTGACATACAAAGTGAACACATCTAAGTTGGTAAAAATGAAATAATCTGATGCTTTGTTGGATGTAGAGAAGCAACAGCCATTACGTGATGCTCACTTCCAAAGATTATTACTGAGATAGAGCTGGTAATTCACTTCCTGTGCAGACTTGACAAATTGCAATAAATTGCGAAGTCATCCATGAAAAGGCGTGAACGTTCCGTTAAGCGCTCACTGTCCACAATTATATTTATAGCAATAGTGAACATTGGAAAGCTTAAAAATACTGCCCTGAGGCACGCCATTTTCTTAAACAAAATCAACGGATAAGGTGTTATCAAAAATTACCCGGAAGTGTTTAGCTGACTAAAAATTAGCTATAAAAACAGGGAGGTTCCCGTGGAATTCCCAATTATAAAGTGTTTTCAATATTCCGCACCCCCTGGTGGTGTCGCACGCCTTCTCCAAATCAAAGAAGACAGCCAAAAGGTGCTTTTTATGGAGGAAGACATAAGCTGTTGTCTCAAGGCAAACCATAGATCGGCTATGGTGAAAATCACACTAAATATTAGACAGCGGATTGCGGGATTATAAATAACATATAAATCATACATATATATTTAATATTTTTCTTACACAACTAATAAAAGCTATGGGTCTGTAGCTAGCTCTCTCTGATTTGTTTTGGCCACTTTTATATATAGAAATAATGGTTGCACGCCTCCATAGTTATGGGAACTGATGAGATTCCCAAAAAACTATTGTAGAGGTCCAAAAGGAAATACGGTCAAATAGGGGACAGCTGGCTAAACATTTCATAGGGGGCATCTTCAGTGCTGGGAGACGAGTTTCCCTCTTGGAACAGGGCATATGTAAGTTCGTCCAGAGTAACGGAAGGATTGTAGTCCTCCCCCCGATAACCAAAATCTATAGTATGGCACTCAATGTTCCACTTATTCACTTTGAACTCGTTATAGTAGCTTGCACTGCTAAAGATTTCAGCAAACATCGAGCCCAACACATTGATTACCTTGACAGGGGAGAAAACAAAATAACCGTTATACATGAGGTCAGGTTTATTATTTATATAATAATGATTGCTAAATATTCTTCGAATATTATCTCAAGCCTTATTTGTGTCAGTGGAAATTGTAAGGGTGAAAATAAATTTTCTCCAAGACTCTCTTCTACTTTCACGAATGACACGGCGATCTCAAGCACGCAGAATCCTGAATGACTCCAAACTTTCCAAAGTTGGACATCGATGGAATTAGTACCCTTCGACGTTCAGGGGTTATAAAACGCTAATCCTCATTCTACCAGGGAACAAGAGGACTTGGGGGAGGGCTCCCAGATGGACTCTTTGGGGATATTGGTGGGGGAAAGGACCTTTGGTAGCGTGTCCTTTCCCATTCAAATTTAGGTTTAGGCACCACAGGCGTTGGTCCAGTATGACTGTTATCGTATTGAATAGAGAACAGTGGAACAGGTCGAGAATATGCCTTAAAAATATTAACTGCACAATGGCAGTTGGGACAGTGTTTATGTTCTGACTAATTATTTGGTTGAATGAGGTTTGAAATTCTTGGTCTTGACTGGGGACCTATTCTTTGCGTGTCTGGACATAACTCATTTTAAGATCAAATTTACAGGACTTAATTTTCTGCCTTCCAATTCGTACAGGCTTTAGACTAGGAAGAGTGTGGACCCTTGCAGTTGACGCAGAGCTTAGTAGACTCACATGGTATATCGTAGGCCTCAAATCAGTAAATTGCAAAGGTTGTCTGTCTTATCACGGCATCACAGATTCGTATACCCAAGTTCCTGGCACTGAAAAAAGCACCATAGATTGAGGATGTATGGCTGGAACACGACAATGTGAAAACCAGTTCAGACCTGTTTTGGAAGTGTAGCAGTTGCAAAAGTGAGAATATACGTATCTGTATTTTTCTCTTGTCTTTTAGTTTTTGTTACAATACGGTACATATCGGTGACATGCTGAGGGGGAAGCTCCCTGCAAATTTTATCAATACTAACGCAGTTGAGGTAATAGCAAACGACCATTCCCTTGCAAACATTGAGGAACCTCCATGACTCCACCTTTACTTGTAAATAAGCCGAGTTTATATCTCTGATATTGTAATCATGTTGGCCCACTGAATGTCAGTGACAGTCTGTATCACAATAGTGCCAGAAAACAGTTTTCTTATAGACTCTTCTACTCTAGTTGCTCAATTTATCACTCTTTAGAGGATAAATGGGTTAATACGTTTGAGGTTCTCCCCATCCTCTATTCGAAACATTACTAGGAAGCAGAGATGTAGCCTCACCACCTCCTGGAATCCGTTTAAAAGAGGGATGGATGGCCTTACCAATTTTCACCTCTTATCAATATCATGACCCTGTGAGGAACTGGGCAGTGAGTTGCCAGCTGAGTTTGGCAGAAGCGATCCAGCGGACATTAAGGTGTTAGCTTTGACAGTATAATCGGCATTGCTGTTTGGGGACAACCTTAATAATACTCAGTGTGATCCAGTGTGATCCATTTTGGTTCTGTAACATAAGGCTCTGTTAACTCTACCGACGAGGAGCCCCACATGACGCTAGACATGACAACCTTCAAATGGGGCATTGCCAGGAGAGAGGCCATTGAAAAAATGGATGAGGGTAAGGGATGAATGTGGAAAGCTATATTAACTTAACCTCTTGTCCACAGTTTGAAGTGTAATCTAACAACAAAAGGTCAACACAAGGCTTCAAAACCACTTAAGCAAACCTCAATTATCTTACAATTTTCTGTTATGAGCCCGTTAAAAATGAAGTGATTTTTTCAAGGAAGACTATATTAAGTTTTTCACTATTTACCTTAATATCGAAACTGCGAAATTTTCTGTAATAATTTAAAATGGTCCAATTTTACCTTTTTATACAAATTATATGTTAAAAAACTTATAATGTCAATTTTTTGCTTTAGCATGTGTATAGATTTTTATTAAATTTTTTACTACCATATTTTAAAACAACACACCAATTATATATTTTACGCGATTTAAGAACGTCTGTAACTTGTTTCAGCACTCCCTTAGGTAGCTCTATGAGTAATAATAATAGTGTATAAGGGATTCAAACAAGTTTTTAAATATTAATCTATACTTTGAACCTCTTTTTGTCTAGCCATTTCCTTCCCGAGCTTGTTAGTTTGTCTAGTAATTCTGTAATCTTTTGTCCCTAAAATCACCTTATCAGTGTGCAAGTTGATAATGATGGGAGAAGAGTTTCTTCCCACTTACTTGTGCAAGGGAGATATAAAGAATGTTGAGTTCACTCCAAAATATGATATAATATTTTATATAATCCTACATACAATCTCACATCATGTATCAATATTCAAGGCAAACCATCTTCTATACATGTTACAGATGTCTGAAAATCTTTGTGTTCGTTTGCCACGTCTTAGCCCCCATCTGGCCTATCAAGGTTATTAACAACTGTCTGCCCGCGTATTTAAACTGACACTGTATATGGTAAAATTTATAAGAAGTGTGTCCGCATTTACTAGGATGGAGACTGGGGATATAGTTAGGAAAATATACCTCCATACAACCACCCGTGATTGAAACTCCTCCTTTAGCGTTACCATCAAACGATACAAGACGATAATGATGCCTTTATCCACGTAGTCACTGATTGTGAAAGATTACTAAGCCAGTTCTCTTAGATCATTCTTGATTACACATCAAAGTAATGTTTTATTTTCAAGCTCTTGTATTTTATATATATAGTTGTAATTTTGATCAAATTTATATTTTCATATAAGCCAAGCTGTGTCTTAGTTGTGGGATTCCCCCTAAATGTGATTGTGAACACAACTCATCTCTAGATTATATGAAGGGACTGGATGTACCTTTTTGGAAGCCCGGGTCGTCGCACAGAAACCGGAATGTGTGTTTCGCTCCTGCCACGTGGTCCTCCAGCACCTTGTGGTCTCTGGGGCTGAGGCATTGGTTGGCGTACTCCTCTATGCAGCCCATCCCCGTCTTGAACGCGCTGCAAACCTCGGACAAAACAAACCACGCGATCATCTCACAGAAATCAAGACTGGCAAATCCAACATGGGTATATATCAGTTTTCTCCAGGGTTACCCAGAGAATTCAGGGGGCCTGGGTCATTTTGAGGGAAAAACAAGACAATTAAAAACACGTATGTGCATTATTTCGAACATATATGAACTGTGTACTCAAAAATGAGATAAAGATAAATCTAATATTAAGCTACAATATTATTTACAATTTTTAACTGCCTTTAAAAGAACCAAGGTTGGAAAATAAGTTAAAAACATGGTTGTTAATGCGCGCGCGCTGTGACTACATAATTGTCGTGCGATGTTTGGGTCAATGATTTGTAAAAAGCATAATCCTTGAATATAATTAGCTCATTTTGCCGTTGTTCTTTGGTAGGCAAAAGACACATATAAAGCGGCAAGGCAAAGAACAAATTATTAAAACAATATCCAAAATCAATTAACGAAATTTAATTTGAAATTTGTTATAGTAATATGGAACGTCTGTAGATCTTTAAAAAAGCAAACAAGACCAACCATATTTTGGAGTGTAAGTTTAATATTAATAACGGCTCGTATGTCGAAATAATTTATTAATGATATGTGATAAATGAGGTATCACAAGTTCAAGTTTCAAGAACAAATGTGGAACCAATTAAACATTATTTTAAGGAACAATACGGAATATACGAATAATAAACGATCACAACCATAAAATTGTAAGTTTTCAAAAAGGAGGAGGCTACCATGAAACTAAATTTCACCTCCTCCGCCCCCCCCTCCCCTCGCCCCCCATTTGAAATCAACATACCTATATTGACACCTATTTGACTACTTCAACAGACATGTATTGACACCTATTTGACTATATCAACAGGCATATATTTGACATCAATTTGAATATTTCAACATACATGTTTTGACATCTATTTAACTACTTCAACATACATGTATTGAAACCTATTTGACTACTTAACATATATTTTTGACACCTATTTGACTACTTCAACATATATTTTTGACACCTACTTGACTAATCCAACAGACATGTTTTGACATTTATTTTACTACTTTAACATACATGTTTTGACACTTATTTGACTACTTCAACAGATATATTTTGACACTTATTCGACTACTCCAATATACATGTTTTGACATCTATGTGAGCCCTAGACGCAGATTATGGGGATGCGCAGCATTAAGCACAGAGAAAGAAAACCAGGAAGTTGTAACGACTCCGAACAGGCAAACTCAGGAGCTATGTTACGTGGGTAGTTCATCTGCCATTAACGAAACGTCATGATTCTAAAACTGTGTAATGAATGTCTTGTAAATATACTGGCTAAGCACTAGAGTACTTAGTATCTTCAAACTGATTGGAAGCCATTTGTGGAAGCCAAGATACCCTATCTGTATCAGGGTTATTTTGTTACAGCGTTAATAAAATGTTTAATGATTTAGAGCTATCATAAATTGAAATAGTTTTAGTTAATAAGTTTAGATAGAGTAATAAATTCCTAGAGTGTAACATTGAAATCACACCTAAACTACAAAGCCACATGCAATATAAATGGTATGCTTTGTGAGGCATTGATATATTCCATTCACGGTAGGAATTACTCTCTGAAAGGTCTTTTTTCCTACCAATATCCTACTATATAATAGATTTATGGTAGGTAAAAAGGCCTTTCAGAAGTCAATTCCTACCGTGAACAGACATTAGTTGCAAGAGGTGTAGAAAATGGACGCGAGGGGGAGTCCTGACAATCCCTGGGATGTTTAGGCCCTGGGTGGGGGTAAGGGCTCATATATCTATATACAAACTTTTATAGGCTCAAGGTATTCCTGCTCTAGAAAATGTATCTTTCTACGCCCTTGTGTAGGTGAAATATCCTTATCCCCGTCTATATCGTCTTTTTGATGAGCTGATATAGCCTAGCTCAGTAAAAGTTTGGGAGTCCTCAACTTCTTTGGCTCTGGTATAAACTCTGAATAGCCATTCATCAATCAATGTTGAGAAGTTGTCTTGTGCAGACGTCCCCTGTCTCCAAACTGTTGTTGTGGTGGCTGGGGAGCTTGGCTAATGGTCGATTCCTGGAAGACGTATTACGAGAACTTCAACTGCCTGCCATAGGAAAGTTGGTTCTTTTTTAGAGAACTAAATGTTACACAAAGAGTTCACTTGTTCAATTCGACTAGTTCAACGCAAGAAGAGTACTGGATTATATCCGACCTGACGATAATATAGAGAGAATTTTGTAATTTTGTTGTTGTATTATTTAGATGGTTTAACCAAGATCAATGCATACTGCAAATTCTTCTACGTCAGTAAAAATACAATGTAAATGTAGTGTCAGTATTCATATTCATACTAAGGTTCAAATTCTCATTAAAATTTATTAAATTAATCATTTGCTGGAGAGATTATTATTAATCATTTGTTTCCAACGATAAAATATTAAACATCGTGGTGTTGAGCAGAATGATATTAGCATGCAAGCTAACCAATTCGATATTTGCTAGAATCGATATGAAACCAAAACAGCTGGCAGTGAGCGTTAGTTTAGTTATTTCACGTGACTTCAGTAGAAATAAAGTGTCTGGACATTAACTTAAGGGAGAGAATTGAGATGTGTTGCCGACATTTACAAATAACAGATTATTTATCAAATGGTTTGAAATATTTTAATATTGTTTTCAACGGAATGTAGAGGAAGATTATCAGCAGATTTCTGACTAGTTAATAAGCTCAAATTTTGAATTTAAAGTTAAAAAAACTCGACAATACTTTACGCGGAAATGTGCACATATGATATTAAAGCCAACATTTAAACTGTTAAGAACTTTAATCTACATTTTAGTGAAAACAATATAAAAAATATCAGATGACTTAATATATATTCCGTGATTTGTAAATGTCTAAATTGATTCCCAGTGCTTTCCCATGTTATGTTATCATGTTCCTTTTGGTTACACTCTTTAATGTCGTAATATTGACATCATTCGATTTTTGATTATATTCACCTTGGCTGCACAGTATACATATACCTATCTTTATGAAAAGGCCTTTAAATTTTTTTATATTTTTGATTAACAATGATAACATTTAGTTAATTTAAAATAAGAAAGCTTAAATTAAACATGTTTATCAACCTACTGCAGTGCAATTACTTGCTACGTACTAGACAGTCAAGCTATTAATATCAAATATTAAGGTTTGATATTAATTATCATAAAGTTATGTCAACACAAGTGGCAAGTAATTCAATTACTAACAAATAGATGAATAAACTTGATATACAGAAATAAGTTATTGTTGAAACATTCAATTTTGTGAAGAGAGTAAAATTATTTAATTTTAATTTTTAATAGTTACAGATCAAATGGTTTGTAGAATTAAACTTATATTTAGTTTTGTTTTGAATATCTTGTAAACTGAAAGTAAAGTGAATATTTTGAAAAACTTACATACCCTAATCACGCTATTCCCTTACGGGGTTGGCAATAAACTGTACATATATCGCAAAAAAACAACAACTACGTACTTGATCAACCCTCACTAACTTTCTCCACACTTCCCTATTCTTGCATACTCCATTCACTTTAACAACATACACACACAGTCATACATGCTCTTTTATTCTTAAAACTTTCACTGATGATAGAAAATGCATGGTCCATAACAGAAATACTGGCCATTTTTTTAGCATACTTGGTGAGTTTTCTAATAACAAGGTAAAAATGATATTATAATAATACTTACATTCCTTTAAAGATCAGATTATGCTCTTTAATTTTATTATAGATAAATGATATGTGATAAAAATACATTTTAGTAATAATTTGCATTTTAATGTATGTTTTAGAAAATAATACAAATAGAACCAATATATATTTTCTGTACTAAATGCAGTGGGATTAATAAAGCATGTAAGTAAAGGCTAAAGTTAATATTAAACATTACTAAAAACTTAAAGTAACAAACACAAAATGTTATTAACAATCAAACCACATTTTTTTAATGAAACAATTCAAAACAGGGTGCAACACACAAAACAACTTAGCACATATTGCATTGATATCATGTGTCTCGCCTACCAGATTTACCAGTTTCTTTTTTGCCATTTGCTGAACACACAAGAATAAATTAGTAAAAATAAATAAACTGCAATAAAAATATAGGGAAAGCAAGTTTTTTATGCAATGCCGAAAGAAGTATTTTTATGTTACTGATACGATTAAAAATGTACTGAAATACTAAATATTCAGAACTATCTTGGTGGCACTCCAAATTACAGAAATTATTGTTGGGGGTACGAAATTAAAAAAGATTGGGAACTGCTGATTTAGCGGTAAAGTGATATTAAGTGTATGCTAAAACATCGCAGGATACTCCAGATTACTGGAATTAAACTAGACTACTGGAGGCGGGGTATTGTCAAATAATTAACAGTTTATTAAAAGTACTATGCAATTGTTTTCAACAGATTACTGCTCTTGAACTAGTGGATTTACAACTGAAAGAATGAAAGCTAAAATTTAATATGAGGTTATGTTTGAAGTATAAATTATACTGAAGGAATAAAATGAACTTAATTTGTAGGATTTAAAAAAAAATCATTGAAGTTTCTTTGAAAATTTACTTGGCACTAGTTGAAGCAATTACTTCCACCCCCTTCGAGCAATGTCCACAATCACAAACAAGGTTGATTCTTATTACTAATTGCGTGTAATACAAACAGATACTACGATGCGACACAAAAATTACCAATTTTATTTAAATTTGGTATTAACTACATTGTTTATGCTGTCTTACTTTTTGTGTAAAATAGTAAAAAAGCAGAAACTGCTATGAAAAACACTTTCGTAAATTCTCTCATAGTTCGGCCAACTGACCAACACATAAGCCTCGTAACAATATTGCCATTTCCCAGCGACACAGGATTGGTTTCTGAATTAGAAGACTAAGAAGTCGAGGCTAGCATATCCTCTGGATTATCATTTGGAGAGGGTGATGGTGCCACCTCAAATCATTCAAGATCATTCATGTCATTGCCAAAGCATATTTACAGGAAATACTATTGCCAAATTGATTAAGCATGATGATATCATACTAATCTCTTCTATAGATTTTCCCTTTTATATACACCATATATGACCCAATATTTTATTATCTTAATCACCCTATCCTCTTCCTAACATTGTGTTTTGGTGTTCCAAACAAAAACATACGGATCAGCGTAAAATAAAGGTTTTATATATTCAAGCAGGTTTGTCATACTTAATAAAACGATTGTTTTTATTTTAGTATTCACATAAACAATAATTATTTCTGGCCTCAATTGGCAATCTTGTATAGGCAGTATAAAATTAAGGGTGCAACACTGAAGAAGTTGAGCAGGGGAGTATGGGATACAACTTGACTGTTTGTATAATCAAGAAGAAAAATTGGAAAGTTACTAAGATTAAATTGCGTCTTTTTTAATCACAATTTGACAATTATTCTAACCGGTTTCTCAACCAAACCATTGCTGAGTGGATAGTGAAGACTGTAGGTTATTAATTAAATGTTCCATGCTCGAGCAATCATTTTTAATTCACTTGAGTTGAAAGGTTGGGTGTAAGCCATGAATTGTTTAAGAAACCTAAAAATTGCAAAGATGGGTTTAAGCTTACTTATAGCAAAGAAGGTAGACTTACTCAAGACATTCTCAGCCTCATTACAGCGTGAAATGTAGTCTACAAAAACAAGATAGTTACCGCCATTATAATACACTAAATCAGCGGCACCTTTAACAAAGGGTAACTCAGGGAGTTCATGAAGTTGCAACAGGACCTTTATTTTAGCCCAATGAAAATGATTGCTTGTTGGGTACGCAAGTAAAAATTATTAACATCAGAGTATATCTATGACCAATAGAAAGTGAAAAATGATTGGACTTTTACTGTCCCGGAATTGAGATTAGTTGCGTTAGGGTTCTTAAGGGCAAAGCGCCTAAGATTAAATGGAACCAACTGACTCTTACTATAGAAATGAAGCCCATTATGCACTGTAAAGTCATTTCTGAGGGAAAAATATTGATTCAGCCCCTGAGAAATCCTATGATTACGATTAGGTCAACCCTTAATGTGGTTATTAAAGATCTTGCTCAAAATCAAATCCATATCTGTATTTTCTTTGTACTTTGTAAGTATGGATACTTGAACATCGGAGGTTAAAGCTATCACATGTACTCTGTCAAACATACTTCCATCCACAGATGAAGAGATGTTTTTACAATTTCGCAATAGTAAATCCGCCATATGCATGTATTTTTGTGTGAATTATGTAAGTGTAATAAAGCAATAGTTTCTTCCTTAGGTGATTATTGGTATTTTTACCCACGGATTTTAAGATGATGGAAGTAAGTAGCTGATGATCTGAATGAACAGTTATAACCTTATGACCATAAAAAAGTCACGGAGCTTATTGAATGTAAATGAGACAGCGAGCAACTCTTTCTCAACATAGCATAATTTTGTTTGTGACGCTAAGAGATCAAGAAGCATATAATATAAGCTTGCCATCTTGCATTAAAGTGGCACTAGGGCAGACTGACGACTGTCTAGAAGAGATAAAAAAAAGGTATTGGCAAAGCATGATCTGGTATAAATCTTTTAAAAAGCTCTAATAAATAGCTTAGTGTGGTAATAATTTCAAGACAACACAGAATTTTTTTCCCAGAAATTCATTAAATGGGGTGAAAACGCCTAGGGCACAAATGAGATTAGGTAATGTTTTTTTTTTTCAAAAAATTCTCTGCATATCCTGTTTTGAAGCAGGTACTTCTATGTCCTGAATAACCCGAGTCTTAGCATTATCAGGAAGTATTCAATTCTTATCAAATTCTAAACCTGAATAGTTAACTTTATCCACAAAAAAACTGAACTTTCTCAGGGTTGAATACTTTGTTGTTTTCACGTAGTATCTGAATAACCTTTTGAACTATTTCCCGTAGCCCTTCCATCGAGTTACATTTCACATAAAACGTCATCAAAATACGCACATACGCCCACAATGTTCCCAAAATATTTTCTAGTAGTTATTTGGAAGTACTCAGGAAGCACACTTAGCCAAAATGGGGCGTATAAGAACCGGTAACACCCAAAGGGGTTACTGAATATACAGATATTGGCTGATTATTTACTCAATTTAACTTGTTAGGCTCCATCCTTTAAATCAAATACGCCAAATATTTGTTATTAATTTCCTCAATAGCAGGGATCAACTCATAATCCCTGACCAAATTTTTACTAAGATCCTTAGGCTCAATGCACAGCCTACGTGATAATTCTCATTATTCTTTCTTCTGGTCTGGGACGTGGAAGCTCTCAACGGCCGCTGTTACTAGGCGGAAGTGGAAGAAATATTTGACCCGATGAGCTAGCGGCGTGTTTGGTACGATGTGAAGACCTGCGATTATTTCCACCAGTTTATTGCCACACTTAAAAAAGTCACTACCTATCCATATCTTGAGCTAGTTCTATCCAGTCCACATCATTACACCCTATATTGAGTTATTTCTATCCAGTCCACATCATTACACCCTATCTTGAGCTAGTTCTATCCAGTCCACATCATTACACTCTATTTTGAGTTATTTCTTTCCAGTCCACATCATTACACCCTATATTGAGTTATTTCTATCCAGTCCACATCATTACACCCTATCTTGAGCTAGTTCTATCCAGTCCACATCTTTACACCCTATATTGAGTTATTTCTATCCAGTCCCCCTCATTACACCGTATCCCTATCTTGAGCTAGTTCTATCCAGTCCACATCATTACACCCTCTCTATTTTAGGTTAATTCCAATGTTAACCACGCCTTTACCTTGGGTTTGCAAGTCAGTACTCTGAACAAGATTCTATAATCTAGCATTAGTATTGCATGTCCTGCCCACCTTAATCTACAAGACTTGATTATTCTAACAATGTCTTGTGAGGAAAACAGGGTATGTAACTCATCATTAGGAAACCTCATCCACTCCCAAATAACCTCTAACCCCCTCTTTATTTTATTTTTTTTACTAAATATCATCCTAGTACACGTTTCACAATCATAGAAATTAACTTCTACATTCCTTGAAAGCAGGAGAGATGTCAACATCTTACTGACCGAGTAATAGCATGAATTTATCGAAATGTTCTTTTCCTAATTTACAATCAAACATTGTTATAGCTGGTTAAAATAGTTCCTAAATATTTAAACTCATTAACCCTGTCAAATTATACGTTATTCGCAGTAATCTTTAAATTATCGACACCAATCTGTGTAATTTGTGTGATCATATCTTTAGTATTTTAAGCGCTTATCTAATAGCTGAATTGTACCATTTAGTGTTAACCCTTCCCTACTATCTTGTATTACCCTAATAATGTACTCTAAGGCTAGATTAAATAGTAATGGGGAATGTGCATCTCCTTGTTTCAACCCATTATGTATTTATAAAGTATCTGATAACCATGATGATAAGTGATATCCAACCCGTACCCTGCCACGCGTATCAGTTAAATTATTATTATTATTAGCACCGCGTCTTACTACCCGTTCGGGTTATACGCACTTACGCTAATGTGTAATGGTAGGGTGATTGTGAGATGAAATGGAGGACCTACAGTTTAACGTGGAATCCGAACCACGGTGGAGGCCTGGCATTCCTCACATTCACAAGATGTCTTGTCAGAGGTGTAGGAAGGGTTTGGAAATCAGAAAAATCTTTGCCGGGACCGAGGATTGAACCCCGGCCGCCAGCATAGAAGTCTGACACCTTACCCCTAGACCACCAGGTCACCGACCGTATCAGTTAAACATACCTCAATTAGCTTGACAAGGTTTTAGGGTAATCCAAATTTGACAAAAATTTCATATAATTTATTTATTTTAACTGAATCTTAGGTCATTTACAAATATAATGTATAAATGATGAGCCGCCATGTTGTATTCCTACTTTTTACTTTATCTCGACACCTCTGAGGGAAAGCATAGCTATCGTCCAAAAAAATTTAATTCGAGATTTTGATAAATGTCGACGTTTCATGATTCCACGAAACAAAAATAAAAGTGGTCTTCGCAATGCCGTCTGTTTCTACCTCGAGCTAGAGCCGAAACTATTTTACCGATTGGGTGTTCATAAGGTCTCCCCTGAGAGGTTTTTGTAACTAGATATCTATCCCTAAAATTAGGGATATCATACCGAAGGGCAAAAAGAGAGAAAAAATAGATTTTATCATAATTTGCTCTAACGATTTTGATTGAATTTAAAAACTATACACTGATTTTTATCATAAACAAGATGGTAATTCTCTTTTTCTTATGAAAATGACTTTGAAGGTACTTTGCGATTAGTAAAATTGCTCATTTTTACAATTTCTCCGCAACTATTTGAGATACAAAATAACTTATCAATGTAAAGTGTAATACTATTAAAGATACAAATCTTTTATTTGAAATATATTTTGATTAAACCAATAATTTCTGATCTATAATCAAATATATGTTATATTATTACAAATTGTTGATTATTTGTATATTAAATTGAAACCTATAGTTCACAGCTGATGCCAGCAACAGGTACCAGTGATCGACCTGTGTTTGTACATTCTGATTTTCAAAGGAAGACCGTTATTTGAAAACGAGAATATCATGTTGTTACAATGGCGAGAAAAACTATTACAGTTATTGTATCTCAATTCTTATTTCGTTGTATCCCTAATGTAAATACAAATTATACAGTAATCCATAGGAAATATTATTGAAAACTTTTGATAACTTTTAGATAAACTTTAAAATCAATAAATAAAATAAGACATTTCTAAAATGACAATAATTAGTAATTTTCAATCAATGTTTGGTGTCGAAAGTAGGATTCCTATAGATATCAGGGCTTATATTACAACCCTGGTTAGAAAAAACAAACATTTGTTTGCGGTCAACCTCTGTACCAGTCTAAGCTATCCTTATATTTATTTTACAGGGACTTTCAAACTACAGGACCTTAAGTATAGGCCTAAATACATACAAATGGTTTTAATGAGTTTTATAAGAAATCCAAAAGTTTATTCCTATATTTTCTTTATTTACCTATTTAACGTGCACTTTCTGAACAGACTGATTATATCAGAACACGACCTATAAACTAACCTAAACTTAGAACGAACACAACACCCAGACCCCACCTGTTAATTCATCAGTGTGAAAGGGAAAACCTCAATTTCACTAATGATATATTTTTCAGCCATACCGGAAATCGAACCTAGTACTGGGTTAGCTTAGTAGTAGTACATGCTACCAGCTGACCTAAGGTCCTATCCTTATCCAAGTGTATAGATGTTTTGCAAGTGAAAGGCCCAGTCACGGTTGTAAGTATGTTAGAACATCCGAGAATGCAATAACGGTCTAGGTTTAGGTTGAAATCCAACCCAATTTCCAGACATGTTCGCGGCTACCAAGTTTTCCAAGTGTATGACGCAATATACATAGTCGTGGGTGATTTGCATCCAAATAGAATCACCTGACGACTAATCCACAGCTGTATGTTATTGACGGGAGCAGTTCCCTAAAGAGGGAGAACAAAACAAACAAGTCAAAACTGATTTTATATTGAGGACACGAAAATACTCAGCCCATATTTACATAGCTACAAACACATTACAGTGAATATTAGTTTTGATATTCACTTGGTTTAACCTAGAGCCAATTGCTATGGACAACTTAGACATTCTTACTATTATTAATATTTGATAAAGTACTTATCCTACTCAATAGAGCATGATTACAGAAAACTCTTATAATATTAGGTCTGTGCGGAAATTATATTTTGGCTTTGGTACTTTTTTTAGTGGGAAATAACAATTTCCCACGGAAGCGGAACGGGAAACTAAAAAATCAAATTGAGGCGCATTTTTTTTTAGATTTATTATTTTAGTCCAAACACAGCCATCCTGTTCATTCCAATAAAAAAAATTGATGATAAATTGTAAGCTTATTGCAATTTGATCAGAAAGCAACAAATTTTATCGGTTCAAATAAGACATTTAACAATGAGGCTCAGTGGCTAAAGATTATTGTATAAATAGTTAAACAAAAAAAAAGAGGCTAAAACTAGGCCAGAGAAGTATGATCAAACAAAATTTTATAATATTTACAGAATATAGTGGCATGAATTTTAATAACTACTTACACGATAAAACATCGAAATATTTAGACTTGAACTAATCTTAGCTAAAAAGGGAGCCACAATCTTTTCCATAATATTACCAAAAACGTTCTCAACTGAGCCATTGTTTCAAGCTAACTCTTATGTTTTAGTTGATAAACCTCTTATAAAGAGCGCTGTTATACTAAAAAAAAATAATTGTTTATTCATTGTTTATGCTTGCATGACACTAAAGCAAATGGATGCCATTGGAAATAATAATACTATAGTAAAAGTTGTATAGTGGTGCAAATAATAGTGGTAATGGTGTATTTTCTACAGAGTTGTTTATTTTAAAGAAAGTTTTCTCATTATTATACGATAAATATAAGTTTTCCTGGATTATATTAATTCATAAATAAATACTCTTATCAATTTTATACAATTATGTTGCGTAGCACATACACAAAGTGAGGTTCATTGAAGTAAAATAAAAATATCTGGTAGGGATGGAAAAATGCGCTAAAAATACATCCCCAATTTTTCCACGTAGTCCTCATAGATTTCTAGAAGTTTTTGACATCCTGGTACTAACTTCTTTATACCTATTTAAAAAAGGTGTTCCTCCAGTGATGTGATTCACACTATTCTTCAGTTCCTTGTTTTTAGATGAGAGGGCAGTCACAGTTTCATGAGCAGAAACACGGGGTTAGTGGTAGTCACTTGGAGCAAGGTCTGAGCTCTTTTAAGATTTCACAATATCCTGCAGTAAAAATGGTTGTTCCTCGTTTTAGAAACTCTATGGTCCCGGAAAAAAGTGGTCAAAGTATTTTTGATGGCGTGTTCATGTTTGAACTTTTTGCCTTAGAAAATGTTGAATGGTACCACTGATTCGAATTTTTATCCATCTCAACACTCACGTACAAAATATAAGTCTAATCACCAATCGCTATTTGGGGAAAACAATACCATCTCCTTTATTTTGAAAACGTTGCACACACGTTTGAGCTGACTTCATGCGCTTCTATTTGAGTGCTCCAGTCAGTCTTTTGAGAACCATTATATCACGAAAATTTTTGTAGCCAAGTGTTTTTGTCACAAATTCATGAATGAGTGACTGTGAGACCTTGTAAATTCAAAAGAAAGCTTCGTTATTGTGAAACGACGATTCTCACTAGTTTTATTGTTCACCCTTTACTCCAAACTGTCAGACAACACAATTTGACAGCCACTGCGCTCTTAATAATGAACATTGGTGAAACCTTCTTCAAATAAATGAAGTCACTCACTGTCTCACCGTATTGTCGTCCCATTGGTTACACGTGATATCGGGTAACGTAATCCCACTGTTCAGATGAGTAATGATATTATATAAACACACAATTGACATTTCTTAGTTTATTTTGATTCAATAACGATTTAATTAATAAAACTCCCTAAGCGTATGTCACAACGGGAACCAGCGAATAAGAGACATGCGCTGTTAAATAAATCAAACAATAAAACTACGGACTGTACGATCACAAACCAGATCTGTCATTGAAATATTAAAGTTTTTTCTTGTCACAACTACTATTGAAGGCACTGCTGTATCAAAACTATTATTTAAACATATTTAAAAAAAATCTCTAAACAGCGGATTATCTTTTTTAAATAACAGTTCGTAAGCCTTGCCCTAAAATATCACCTACACATTACACATATCTTCAGTGATGTATATAACAGTAATACTTGATTATGTTTCAAGTGTTTATTAAAATTATTTGTAGTTTTATTTTGGGGGTAAGAGGAAATGTCCCCCTTGTCTTCCCATTGGTGGGTTAAAATACTTTTTTGATCTATTATATTTCTCTCATTTTCAATTTACTGTCTGTGCACGGCGTCTCTCGTATTATCATGTGAGTGAGCTAACACTTAGTATATAATTAGCAGGTAGGTAATAAATATGTCAAGAACACACTGAGAGGAGAATATAATATTGGAGAGGATCATCTAGAACAAATATTTCATTTTCATCATTCTATACTTAGTGAAAGAGTAAGACTGGTGATTCAATATTAAATTTGTGATATTTTGGTGGAGGTTTAATATTTGAAAGTGTTAGTCCAAACTAAGAATGTAGGCTTACTAATAAAGCTATATTTTCACAAATGATTATTATTATTATTATTATTATTATTATTATTTAGCACCGCGTCTTACTAGCCATTCGGGTTATACGCTTAAGTACTAATTACGCTAATGGACTAGGAATTGTGAAGGTTGAATTCAAGGAAGTGAACCCGCATTTGCGTGGAGGGAGAGTGGAAAACCATTTAGGAAAAAACCACCCCCAGTTCACCCGACCGAGATTCGAACCTCGATCTCCCCGTCCTCAGCAGTCGGGCTCAACACGACTAGCGCGTTAGCCAACTACGCCACAGAGGCGGGTTTTTCACAAATCAAAATGATAACATAATGTTTTATCGAATTCAGCATTTTACAAGTTTTCACTACGGAGAGAAAAAATACTTTTCTTTTCTAGTCTATATCCTTCAAGGTCCTTATTCGACTTCACAACACATTGGAAAAGCAAAACATTTTATTTTTCTATCTAGTTGTCCCAACTTAGTTTGTGCCCATTTGAGAATTATTTCTTCTTTCCAGTCTGAGCGTTCATTCAAGTTCGCACCAAACAAATAATATTTCCTGTCCATTGTTTATCCTCCTAGTTCCTTATTCACGTACTCATCACCTGACTAGTGTTGGTCTCCTATCCAGGTAGTTCAGTCACTCATCAGCTCTAAATGGCTATGTCGAATGTAGTAGTATTTGTAATCAAGCTATTACTGTTTGCGGGTTTTCTTCAATCAAGATTCAATTATATTAAGTGTCAGGAATGTCAAACGGAAGGTCTAAAGGTAATTAATAATGTTATTGCTATGGTACTTATTCAATTAACATTGCAGGGGGTGACCTGGCGGTCTAGGGGTAAGGTGTCAAACTTCTGTGCTGGCGGCCGGGGTTCAATACTCGGTCCCGGCACAGATTTATCTGATTACCAAACCCTTCTTTCACCTCTGGCAAGACATCTTGTGAATGTGGGGAATGCCAGATCGCCACCGTGGTTCGGAATCCACGTTAAACTGTAGGTCCTTCATTTCATCTCACAATCACCCTACCATTACACATTAGCGTGAGTGCGTATCACCCGAACGGGTAGTAAGACGCGGTGCTAATAATAATAACATTGCAGGGGTCTATAGTAATTCACCAATAATTATAGTAGATATTATTAGGACTGTACAGGCTATGAAAGTGTGCCTCTATTTCTGATTTTACTAATTGACAAGGTATCATTACTTGTCTTGCTACCAGGGTCAGGTATTTATACCATCTTTTGACATTTTCAGAATGGTATTCGTGAGGACCGGGCGCACTCGAATTGCGGTAATAAAGTACACCTGTCAGCAGGAATTCAATTAGGGCGCACTCGAATTGCGGAATAAAGTACACCTGTCAGCAGGAATTCAATTAGGGTGCACTCGAATTGAGGAATAAAGTACACCTGTCAGCAGGCATTCAATTAGGGAGCACTCTAATTGCGGAATAAAGTACACCTGTCAGCAGGAATTACATTAGGGCGCACTTGAATTACGGAATAAAGTACACCTGTCAGCAGGAATTCAATTAGGGTGCACTCGAATTACCGAATAAAGTACACCTGTCAGCAGGAATTCAATTAGGGCACACTTGATTTGCGGAATAAAGTACACCTGTCAGCAGGCATTCTATTAGGGCGCACTCGAATTGCGGAATAAAGTACACCTGTCAGCAGGAATTCAATTAGGGCACACTTGAATTGCGGAATAAAGTACATCTGTCAGCAGGAATTCAATTAGTGCACACTTGAATTGCGGAATAAAGTACACCTGTCAGCAGGAATTCAATTAGGGCGCACTCGAATTACGAAATAAAGTACACCTGTCAGCAGGCATTCAATTAGGGAGCACTCTAATTGCGGAATAAAGTACACCTGTCAGCAGGAATTCTATTAGGGCGCACTCGAATTGCGGAACAACTTGTAATCCCATTAAACTCCTAACCCCCTTAGTTGAGTCAAGGCCAAGGACAGATATACTTTTGACCTGGATACAATAATTTATTTAATACGTCATCTTTCAGTGTTGTTCGTGACTGATTTTGAAGGGTTTATATCCTATACTAACCCAATGACTTGTGATATAACTATAATATTTTATTTTAAAAATGTGACATATTTAAAAATAAATAAATGGTAGCTCATTTTCCATTTGGAACAAAGTCATTATGCATTTAATTTTTACTCCGCAGTTCGTCTAGGCGTATTACCGAGCTCGGATCAGTTGTTCCGTAATTCATGTGCACACGTATCAATTTTTCCGCAATTCATGTGCACATGTATTAATTGTTCAACAATTCGTGTGCACATGTATTAATTGTTCCACAATTCGTGTGCACCGAGCGGACCAACTATTTTTTAGTAGCTCCCAGAAAAAGAAAGAAGTTTGCCCACCTTTGATTTAAACCATCAACAATTTTAATAAAATCAAGTTTAACTTTTGTGTTACCTGCTATGCCTCTTTAAACATTAATTGTATTGTTGGTGTCCTGTGTCAATGTTTAGATATGATGACTAATGTTTGCAGTGTTCTGATGACAGTTCTTGTTGCGGTGGTTGCTGCAAGGCAGGAGCATGTGTTGCAAGTAAGTCTACAGTTCAAAAATTCTCCACAAAGGTCAGCTTTGAGAGTACTGTCGTCAGAAAATCATACAGAAAGTAAACAATTCAAATAAAACTTTGTCGAGAGAAAATCTATTTGAATGCTCTAAAGGGTGTTAACAAACAAACGTAAGTTCGAATGCTTATAATATTAATAACTTGCCTACATCACGATGATTCTATAAACTAATGAAACTTTGAAATAATAACGTACATGGGGGAAAGAAGGGACCTTAACACTTTATAATTAGGAAAATCAAATCAAAACGTTTGTAACTAAACCCTTTATTTCAAGAAAGATATAATTTAATCAGGAGGTGGCAATAAGAATAGGTAACATACAAATCCACACTAAAAGCTTAGTTAACTATCATAAGGAAATAAAAATACAAAATTGTTTAGAAAGTTCATAAATAATGTATAAATTAAAATTATTATTCACGCTAAATCCCAAACGAGAAAAATACTAATGGGCAAAAACACAACTGTAAAATTAATATTAGTCCATGGCTTAAGGATTTACAAGAGTTTAATATAATATATAATATCTCCAAACATAACTCTCTAATGAAGGAAGGGAAACAATTATTCCTGCGCGGGAATGAAATTTTGACTTCAGGAGATTTTCAGGTGGGAAATAAAAATTTCAGATTTATAATTTTAGTCTAAACTTATCTTTTCTATTCATTTCATTAAAAAAAATGATAGTTTCAATTAAGTTAAAGTGATATATGTCAAAAATATTTTTAATAGAGTAAGGAAAAGGAACTCAAAATATTATTTGGTTGAAGTTATAGTATAGGCCTAGGTATGAACAACACATTTAAATTATGTAATCTTGTCATAAAAATTTAAAGTAAATAAATATGCAACTAAACATTTTTATGTTAATTTATTTTTAAATTCTAAGTTTTCTAATTAAAAACGAAATAAGCTTTATATTTTGTTTCACAAGTGTTGTGTAAGATTTTTGATGTAATGTAAATTACAAAAGCAGCCTATTGCTACTACTCTATTTGTGTAGTTTTAATCAAGTGTTTTTGGTATAAATATAGTTAAATTCTAAAAATAGATTTGAAGATTGTTTAAAATAGTTCCTGAATACAAAAACTCATTGCGTGAATATAATAAATACTTACACAGTACGACCTCAACATATTAAAACTAATCTAAATAAACTAAAATTAACCACACTCTTGTCTACAAGAATAACAGGGTGACCTGGTGGTCTATTATTATTATTATTATTATTATTATTATTATTATTATTATTATTATTATTAGCACCGCGTCTTACTACCCGTTCGGGTTATACGCACTTACGCTAATGTGTAATGGTAGGGTGATAGTGAGATGAAATGAAGGACCTACAGTTCATCTCACTATCACCCTACCATTACACATTAGCGTAAGTGCGTATAACCTGAACGGGTAGTAAGACGCGGTGCTAATAATAATAATAATAATAATAATAATAATAATAATAATACAAGAATAACAAAAACATTTCTCATCTGAGCCTTTGTGCCCGTGGACCTCTTATGTTTTAGTTACTAAAGCTCTCACAATAAGCGCCGTTGGACTTAAAAATAATATTAGCTTACCAAAATATGATTATCTCTGGTATAAAAGCAAATGGATACCATTCTAAATAATAACATATACATAATATACACTTTTTTATGCAAATAAGTGTGTTGAAAGTGTATTTCGTGCATAATTTGATGTATTAAAAGCAAATATTTATTAGTATACGCTCAAATTCTGTTTTCCTGCCTCATATTTATTCAGCAATAAATATTTCCCTCAATTATAATTATGTAGTGGGGTTATGTTTTGTAATGGCACTCAGTTGTTTTCTAAGGTAGCTACAAAATAGAAGCAACTGAAGTTTTGAGTGTCCATCTCCTTAACGGAAGATAAGATTTATTTTATTTTTAGTGAAAATTAAATACATACATGACGTTGATAGTTGTTCTTTAACTTTTTTGTTTTAATTTTCTCGAAAAACCCCGTGAATATTTTCCCCCGCTTTAGTTTCGAAAACAAGCAATTTCCCATAATTGCCTTAAAATAATCAATTGACGCAATGCTATACTTAAAGGGTTAAGTCCTACAGGTTCAAATAATATAGAAAAAATGGAAACGTTCTATTTTAAAGGAAGCATACCTAAACAAAACAATTATTTAATATCGATACATTATAAAGAAGGTTGTCTTACCTTAATTAATACAGAGAAATTTCTCTAAACATAATAAGTGTGAGATTTCATAAAGAATTACTTTAAACTCTTAATAATAGATAATAAAGACACTTAACAATGTTTGAAAGATCAGAAAGACGAAAATATTTAATTAATAAATAAATAAATTTGAAGTTAACGATTTAAGTCGAAGTTTAATTGAATGAAAAGTTTTGGAGTAATTGTTCCACAAGCTTTAGAGATTAAATTTTAAATGTTCCAAAATAGTTTGGATATATGAAGTGTGGTTATAAGAGCCACAAACAATTAAATCTTAAAAATAACTAAAAATTAAAGCTATGCCTAAAGAATAATGTTTCTTTCATTTTATAATGTCGGATATTCTTTCGTATAACCAGTTCTCAATTACCGCAAAGAGTGACGTTACCCAATTACCGCACATGCATGAAAGTTAGTCACTAATTCCACCGAACGACGCGCTAGGCACGTGTCTGGTGAGACTTGTGGGCCATAACAGATCTCTCGTTTCCATACATACATTTCTTTATTATTATTAGCACCGCGTCTTACTACCCGTTCGGGTTATACGCACTTACGCTAATGTGTAATGGTAGGGTGATTGTGAGATGAAATGAAGGACCTACAGTTTAACGTGGAATCCGAACCACGGTGGAGGCCTGGCATTCCCCACATTCACAAGTTGTGATTAATACACGTCTTGTCAGAGGTGAAGGAAGTGTTTGGTAATCAGATAAATCTGTGCCGTAACCGAGGATTGAACCCCGGCCGCCAGCGTAGTACAGACATTTCGTTGATGTTCGGGCATGCAGGTCTCCCATGACATCCTATAGCTAAAGCCCGTATCACACGACACTTGCTTATACTAGAAATCAAGTGTGCTAGCTAGCGCCTAGATATCTGTATACTAGCTAGTACAATGGAAATGGGACTATAGTATTCACACGCTACTAGTTTGGTACTAGGTTCTAGTGCAAATATTTATCGAACGTCAGAAATTAATTTTGATTGCAGCAGCTGCATTAATTACTAATAAAGATATCGAAAATTATGAAAGGGAGCGTAGGAAAAAGAATATTGACACGGGAATGGTTGGGAAAGACGAAATAATGGTCGCAGGATGCTAAATATGATCCATTCGGAGGTTAGGTAATATACATTCGGGGTGATACAAACGTTTAGTATCTCCCTAAATTTGTATTCATTTATTTACAATGTGGTCAGGGGTCCCTAAGCCCATGGGTGTCAAAGTACAGTATCCTTGATACACAAATGTTCTCTTTTAGGCCTACGCACACTTTATATTCTAAAAATAAAACCCGCCCAAGGTTGGCATGCTATCAAGTTTATTTAAATTAAAATTGGGTCTGGAACACAGTTTGTCATTTTTAGATGACATGTTTTAAATTAAATTTATATATATTAATTATATTGTCATACTGTGCCAATTTGGTATTATATAAACAAGGATGTTTAGAATAACTTTCTGCCAACAACAAAATCACATCCGATGACCATGTTGGCGTCATTTATACCATTTCTCTACACAACAGTCTCAGCGCGCATTGATTGGTTGAATTACACAGACTAGTGTCGAAATTTGTACGAAAATAGCACGTGTTCTATCCTCACAACTAGTATGGTAGCCAGTACCAAGTGGCAGAACCAGTATAAGCACACTGGATTTCAAGTACGAGCTAGTGTCGTGTGATACGGACTTAAGGCAATTTATCAGGTAAAGGGGCATGGAGGAATCACTCGTGACCAGCATGGCTCATGTAGTCAGGAGTGATACATGCATAGTAAATCAGTGGCGGTCGTAGTGAGTACAAAAGGGGGTGGCAGAGATGTAGACGAAACGTAATTTGAAGCGTGGAGTGTCCACCTAATTCTTACTCTATTTATTTGAATTCAAGGATTATTAATTTTACTCAAGATTATCACAAATCATTATTGGTGAAAAATAAAAAAGTGTACAAAATAATTTATCTAATGCATATTTTGGGTACGAGAGTAAATATGAGCTAAAAAGAAGGAAAGGGGATTACATTATTTTATAATATTTTGGTGAATTATTTTAAATACTCTTCCATGCTTCCGAGTTTATTTTCCCTTTAATAAAAAGATACAGAAGAAATAAAGCAGTGTGTATGGAATATTATTTCCTCGTCAGACGTCAGAAGCCTAATTGACTCAATGAAATAAACATCCTTGTCCTCGTTTCCGGTCATGAGAGTAGACCTATTGCAGGATTAAGAATTCTAAGCAATGTTGAATTCAAATTGATTCAGTAAGAATATATAAGTAAGGACACAAAACTAATTCTAGATAAATGGTTTAACGGATTGTTAAAAAAACAAAATGAATTTCTAATATTATTTAAAAGAAACCAGTATTGACCGTGTCACAATCTCCTTTGGAGCACATATACGTAGTACATCATATTAGTCTGTGCTAAGAAATGACAAATTCAATTTGAAGTAAAAATGTATCATATTGCCAAGTTTTGATTGTAATATAATTTAATAATATATAGATATTACACAATGGTTTCAAAGTAAATTCTTTATTTATTTAACTATACCCGCTCCAGTGGCCGTATGTTCTAAGGAGCTACTCTCACAATATACTAAACTGCCTGTCCTTGATGGGGTAGCCGGATAAACTGATGGTGGCATATTCCTAAAGTGTTTTCCACTTTTCCTCCACTAAAATGTCGGTACAATTCCCCCAAAATCAACCTTAGTCATCTCTAGCACATTAGCGTAATTAGTGCGTATTTGTGTTACTCGAAATCGTAGTAATACGTGGCGTTGGAAAAAATTGTAATAAAATATTAACGATCCATATTAAAAGGTAGCTAAATTCCTATTACTCATATCACAATACTTATTTAAATACGTATACTAATTTTGTGATTTGTTTATTTAATTACAGTTGCTTGGTTAGATTAAAATGAATATCAATATTTTGACAATTGTATCTCTAGATAGAATTAAATAACATGTTTTAATGAGGACTGTATCATTACCTGTCCAAACTTGCCATACATTCACACTTTGCTATAAAGGGGCCAAGAAGATAGAATTTATAAGAAATTAACTAAAATTTACACGATAAATAACTCAAAACTTAACACCGTCGTCACCGCTAAACTACAATGACGCCTTCAGTCTGTGTGACTATTGGGGTGAGAGGTTAAATGACTAGCATTATTGGTAAAATCACAGCATAATAATTCTTGCTTTATCATATTTACAATATTGTTTGGAGCTTAGAGATTTTTGTGGCTTAGAAATTAATAGTATGCAAAGGTTTTTCTCAAAATTCAGACCATTTCCTAACCACATCTAAAGTTCCAAAACATAGACAATCAAGCAGAACACATGGGTACGCCCTAATCAAACTATTAGTTATTATTCTAATATATATCCATCCTACAAATAGCAACTATTATATGAATATGTTATTTAAAAATATATATGAACATTATTAATCTTCACCTTGAAAACTATGGAAAATTTAATTTTAATCTTTGACCCCTCTAATAGAATTATAAATGTTTCTCTTAACTATTTTGATTTTATTTGATTTGATATATTTTGATATTCAGATTTTTAATTGACTAATTCTAATTCCTTTAACCTCCTCGATTTGTTACTATTATGAAATTAAATCATATTTATTCTTAACATAAACATTAAAATTATATTAAATCCTTAATGAACATAAAGTACACAACTTAACTATGCAATTTCCAAGTGTGTTGGTATTATCACACGAAAGAGTAAGCTCTGTTTAAATTAAACTCTCTTTGGAATTTTAAAGTAATGTGGGAAACTCTACTTTAAAAATTTCAACCATAGCTTGGACAAAATGTGTGGTCATATAAATAAAAGTAGATACAGACTTACTTAAACAGAGTCATGTTTACAAACAAATACATTTCCTTTAATTAATTTACCAACTAAATATTAAATATTCCCTCTAATGGTATGATTTTGTTTCAAGAGTTGCATTTTAAATATATTACTCGCCAGGCTTATATAAAAAGGAAAATTTAAATATGTGAATAAATTTCGCTTTCGTGATAAACTTTACAAAGTAATAAGTAGGAGTATATCAGGTGTGAAGCGTTAATATTAATATTATTTATCAACATAAATTTATGAAGTCCTAAATTAAATGGTTGCATATATAGTCCAACTATTGTAAGATCTGTAGCAGTATTGCTCGAGCTTTTGTCTAGACTGACAGGACTATTGGGTGCTGTCATGTGAACAAAGACGAGCTCAAAATTTTCAGCCATGTGACGAAAGGATTTGTCAACAGTGGCATAAGGATAGAAAATTGTGAGACAAAGATATAAAATGGGAGAATTTACTCGGTTTATATTAGCTCCATCAATGGCCAAAAATTCTCGCTTTTAGTTATGTCGGGGATGGTGTTCTGAGTTAAGAAAAAGCTACTTGGCAAAATTGACAACCCAGCTTTGTAAAACTTATCTTATGTTTGAAGGTAGATTGATCTTATGTAATCAAGAGACTGACAATACTGTTTCCCAATAGTAGCTATACAGTTCCCACATAACTCCATTCACGGTAGGAATTACTCTCTGAAAGGTCTTTTTTCCTACCAATATCCTACTATATAATAGATTTATGGTAGGGAAAAAGGCCTTTCAGAAGTCAATTCATACCGTGAACAGACAATACATGATATTCACTACAGTCTCCCAAAATAATGACCCTTTTTAGATTTGGTACAGATTTGAAAAAAAAAAAATTGCAATTATAAACTCACCTTATTAAAAAATCTTAACTATTTTAAATTTAATAATATCTATTAATTTCTATATAAGTTCTATGAATATATCCAAGCTAATCAGTTTAATTGAGGATATTTGAGAGCAGAAATTTATAGAATGAAACAGTAAAAAAAAAGGACAATCTGGCTAGACAGACGTCCAGTTACTTCATGGCTGAGCTTTTAATATAATACTGTGACTGTTTCTATGATTCATTTTGTAGGAAGTGATATGTTAGTGACTATTCTATGCTATGTTTTCAGACATGTAACATGTACTGTTGTGTATTCCTCAGCACGCGAGGAATGTGAGGCAGTACAAGATCTATGTCTGGTTCACTACTGTCCTCCAGGCTTCCAGTGTTATATCTACACACCCCCTGATTGTGAGGGCTGCAACTCTACCCCTGACTGTCAAAAGATGCCATTATAAACGAATGGTTGATCATATTATATTATCTATCATCTTTACGATCGGGGTCTGCAATTTTTATATAATAAAGATTGGCAAAACTAATTGGATTATTGTTTTTAGAAATAAAATGTTAAAACAAATTATTTAAAAAAAATATGGGTTTCTAAAATTAATTATTAGCTTATCTCTTGAGTTAAATGTTATCCAATAAATGTCTACACATATATTTATTTTTAGCCTCTTGACTCCCTCACTCTATTTTAAAACTTTTTTACTACATAAGACTATAAATATATCCAAATAGATCAATTTTATAAAAGTTAAACTGATTTTCGGTCCTTCGCTTGTAGCTTACTAATAATCCGGTATTTCTGTATATTTACACTAATAAGGTATATATGATGAAGGTACAAGATGTTTTGAAGAGCAGAGATAGAGTTCAACTATTGAGACGGTACCTGCATGAAGCATCTACTTCTGCCTTGGAGCTGGGGATGCCAGTTAACTCTGCTTCTTGCAGTATGGGTGGCATCTTCTCCAAACAGGTGTTCAGGTTGTATTTGCAGTGGATCTGACGCGTCGTGTTTTCATGGTGAACCGACATCTCTTGGTCACCCCCGACCATCACTGGAAAGAGATTGGACAATATAGTCAGATGAAGAGATGTTCTGTGTTAAGGCCACATTACACGTAATGACTTCCCCGTGGGCTATTGGTCCGTGGAGTTTTAATGCCTGTCTAGTTAGCGACAATATGTCTGATAGTAAGGAAGAAAACACGGCATAGTTTTATAAAGGTCAATTACTCCTTAGTGTAACAACGCAAATCAATCGCGTTTAAGAAAAATGAACAATCATAAACTTACAAGTTGCCCCTTAGCAACAAGAAAACAATGGCTGCGATTATATACACTGACAAGAGCCTGCTGGAAAATACGTGAAACTGGAGACTGACGCATGTGCAATAGAATAAGTTGAAATAGAGAAGCCCAAGCTGCTATTAGACACAACTTTCCCATGGGCTTCTTGAAAATATCCAAACATTCGGATATTCATGGGGAAGTAGATATGGCTTTCCCCATCCACATGGTTTTGCTGCATTACACGCACCAACTTCCCCATGGACTCCCTGTGATGGGCTCCCTCGTGGGGAAGTTGGTGCGTGTAATCCGGCCTTATAGTAATGTTTACTAGCTGAAACACTAAATATATCCTGGAACCAGATGTACAATCTCTTGTAAACTTACAAATTATTTGTTGAATAACATAAGTTATTGAAAGTTTCTTAGGTACTAATTGAGTAAACACTGTATATCTATAATTATTTTAACAACCATAGTGTGTATTTTTAATTATAATTCACTCACATTTTTCTTATTAATAACCTAATCAACTATATTTATCTTAGAAATTGTTTTGAATAGGTAGCTGTTCATGACTTTTTGCCATATTATTACTATGGTGTAGCTTACACGTGGATAAGCTTATTTTAATGTTTTGAATTTAAAAAGAGGAGTGAATATAATGTTTAAATACTAAGAGATCATATTAATCAACTGGGGTTGATTATGCTATGCATATGCATATGTCCACAACATAACTGTCCATTAGCCCATCACGACAACATTTCAAACAGGTCCAATAATTATTTTTACATTTTATTCTATAATGCGTTTATTTTTGATTGGTTCCTTATTTTTTATTTTCTATATCAACTAGAATTTTGTCCCGTTATTCGCATGGGTAAGCCACTACAAACTATATAAAATTAGGACGATCAACATCCGGCTACCATCATTTTGATAATTCCTCCATATACAATCCTGAGCTAACTATGGAAATCACAAACCAATAATCATGGAAATTAATAAATATATTTTAAAAAGGTTTGAAAAAATATTTTGATCAGTCCACAAACTTAGTACCCAAACGAAAGCAATCCATTGACAACTCACTATTTAGCCAAGCAATCATAAGATAAGTAAAACGAAGTAATATACATCATTTCAGAAACATGCTGGATGCAGATTATCAAAGTTTACCAAAGAGTCTACATAAATATGATACTCTGTTACAGAAACATATTGAATAATATGCATAGTAAAGAGTCTGTAATGCGTACTCATTGGTGCTGAACAGAATACAAAGAACAAACAATATTGTGAAATGCTGGCATCCAAAATTATAAATTTTATCCATGGTCATCACGTTTAGGCATAGATTTGGAAAATTTTGGAGTAAGTAAATACAGATCAATGGGAGAATGAAATTATAATATTACTAGCAATATTTAAATAGAAATAGAATCAGATAACTCATCAGTTGAAAGTATTTCCTAAATCAGAGTCAAATCGACAGAATTGATACCAGCTGCGGTGATTACAAAACCAAGAACAGAAATTTGTTACAAGTTGAGGTTGTACAATGTAGGGGATAGCTGTAAGAAGAACAGGGACAAGATAATCAGAAGACAAAATATATAATAATGGGCTGTGAGCCTTGAATAAATTAACAACATTACATTATTTAAAATTTATATTATTTCGTTTTAAAATATTTTTTAAAATTTATATGGACACAAAATATGAACATTATATTATTGTATAGTGATTACGTGGATCCTGATAGCGGTGGGCAGTATTTTAGTGGGGATGTCTGCAAACAGGCTATGGACGAAAAAGTAATTCGGTCTGATAACTTTTCAAAGCTTTTAGCTCTCAGTCAGCACCAAAGAAGCCATGGGGCTACTGTAGGTGTGAATGAATGGTATGTCGCGCTATCCCTCCACTTTAACCACTCCACCATATGTTAGAATGTTGAGGGGGTGGAATAAACATGTGTTACCACACTACACATTTATTTTGCGATGTGATCATAATACTTATGAGCGTCGATGGACGCTTCAAGAGTGCTTCATATTAAAACACTCCCACCCCCTTTGGAGTGTCTCTCACAGTAAGCTCTAGTTTCAACCCTCATCTATCTGGACGCATCCCGTTCAATTAATTCAATAATTAATTCCCATCCTCCCCCTCCAAAAATATTTTTTTTAATGGCACTCCGATTTGGGAAGTAAAAATGTCAAACTGAGTCAAATTAGACAAGTGCGAAGGATGATGAATGTATGTATGCCTGAGAACACAACAGTTTAGGGCAGTGCTGATGCCCTCTTTCTATTTTCGGCTAATATATTAGCTTTGAGAGCCTGCCCATGAGCTCAACAGTGCTTGAGAGAACGTCAGACATCTTTATTGCTCATTCATTGTTGGGCTTGTTGTTAAACCTGTCAGTTTAGGATTACAAACAAGTTGTCGTTGTATGGGACACTACCATCACGGTTAAATATGTACATTTTATGAAGGTGTCACCAACACTTCTAGCTTTCCTTTCGTTATATTCGGTTGTGTGAATCATCAGAGGAGGTCCATGGTGCTGCTGTGGATAGTACAGAATACTTGTGTGCAGTTAATGTAAGAAAAAAACAGTTTCAGGCGTCAACCCTCAAGCGAGCTATATCAACAGAGCTGCTATGGATATAGGTTGTATTGTGGTCAGCACAATGAATGCTCCAGCAGTTAATCTCAGTTTTCTAGATTTAACCCACTACCTACTTATTAAAGTAAACCTTCAATTGTCCTCACGAGGTTGAGTTAACCCCGTTTCAGACTAATTGCTCCACTTAGAACTCCGGAAGCGCCGGGATCAAACCTGTGGCTCTATGGTCAGGGACTCTGATCATTAGAAGACAGAGATGGTCAGTTAATCTAAGAGTGAAAGGATGCAACTTGGTTTTACTGCCAAATGAGAGGGATTTGTTAAACTAAGTTTGTAGTTTGAGTTTGGTTTCTGTTTGAAGGCCATCGCGCGGAATAAACCAATATGAATATTCAGTCTGTCTCTTGTCGCTTACACCTATTCAAAAACAAATGTAAATGATAAATGAGTCTTTCAAGCTCCACTAATATATGTCAGTTGCCTATTTTTGGAATGAAAAACAAAACACAGACCGATACTTTGTACCTTATATATGAAAATAACATATCTCTGGTAGGGGTAACTCAAGATGTTTAAGAAACACCAAAATACCACAAACAAACTTACTTTGAAGTGATGGTGGATACAAGTTTGTTCATTTTATAGATTATTTCCAAAATATCTCCAAACCTTTAAAAGCTTACTTAGATTAAAAAGAAAATAGATTCATTTTGAATGCGGGAAACATCTGAGTTTATGAATTCTCTTAGTTTAGAAGGTTTGTTTGAAAGTCTGTTTATTGGAGATTTGGATAGTGAACGATAAAAATTACAATTAATATTTGGCAACATATTGAATATAACTTTATATCAAAATAAACTCTAGATGGTTTAGTTGCACTAAAATAAGTACGCCACCTATCGCTTTCTTGAGTTATTTTTTATCAATCTCACTCATTACATCCTATCCCTAACTTGCGCTAGCTCTATCAATTCCACCTCATTACTCTCTCTCTCTCTCTCTCTCTCTCTCTCTCTCTCAAGACCATTCTAATGTTATCCTTCCATATGCGTCTAGGTATTTGCAATAATGCATCTTCATATTCTGTTTGCCAGACAGTATTCAAGACAATAAAATATAACATCACTAAGTTTTGGGAATAGAAACATTTGATGATTTTTTTGTATTTGACACTATAGGAAGCCTTAATTAAGCTTGTTACATCATTTCATTAAGTTTATTAAAACCTTTTCGACAAACCAAAGAGTTTGATTATTTCTAAGACAAATCATTTCAGCAGTCTAGCATAAAACAGCCGAGCCTTAGCCAAACAGCCATTTAGCTATTTTACACTGCCAAAATAGCATGGGGATGAACTAGTGAACATGTGAATATGTTTGTAAAAAACCTATGTTACAACACATTCACATTAATTAATTTATATAATTTGGACACTAATGGTTTTCCCAATTTGTTAAGTGGATTAATGATGCAATTTGAGGTGTATATCAATTAAATAAATGTGGTTTAATATGTCAGTTATTTAAAATGTTTCAAATATAATCTGGCAAAAGTACACATCCTAATAGTCAGAGACCAGTATTTCTCACTCATTATGACTTGTTTTCATGGCTCCAGCTTTATTTAACTGTACAAAATATTATCACCCCCTTCATTATATAATATGTAGATACATTTCATAGACCTAATTTATTAATACTCTATAATAACACGGATAAATAAAACACGGTAATAAGGTGTGTCATTCACACTTTAAATGGAAACTATTTTATCAGACTTCCAGTAGTTTTTAGAGCGACTGTCCTCAACATTTTCAACACAAAAATGGTCACTTTAGATTAATATGGTAGGACATATTTAGTTCAAACTTATTTTTAGATACAAATATTGGGTTTTATCATCTTATAGCCAATATTTTTAATTTATTAACAGTGGAAATTTCCAGCACTTTGCATAGATTTTATGTTATAAAAAAAAATATGTTTAAGGTTTAAAGTTCTAGACAACACAGAATCTAAGGCCATACCAAATATTGTTATCCAAGTCCATGGAGGTAAAATAAATAATTGTCTCTTAGGTGTAATGATAACTGTTTCCTACAAAGAAGTGAGCATAGTCATTGCCATGATGAAACAACTAACTGATTTCTAAGAACTTCATTTTGTAGAGTGTTTAGGACTGACTACTGTACTGATCGCCTCATTTTAAAGGAAACCAGACACTTATTGAACTAGGTTAAGTATATATATACAAGTATATATATACATATATATGTATATATATATAAGTATATATATATATATAAACCTTTTTTTCCTACTTAGTCAAGACTGAAAAAGAACTAAGTAAAATACTAATTAACAAAAAAACAAAAGGTGGGGGATAATACAAAACACGTGGTTTCCCACGAGGTGGTTTAAATCACAATCCATTTACCATAAAGATTTAGAATTTATTAAGAGAAAAACAAAATTTAAAAAGATTAAAACATATTGTGTGATTTTAATTTAAAAAACAAAAAAAGGAAAAGTTTTTACATTTGCTACCTTACCGATTTGTTACAAACACCCATCACAAAAGATGTCTCCATCAGAAGATCATAGAAACAAACATAAAATTAATAAAGATAAAGAAAATAGTCTTCAACTAAAATACTTAATTCCTAGTATTATTATTATTTAACTATCATAATATGTAGGATGTCAATTGATAAAAAATAATAGCATCAAAGAAAAACCCGGCCACATGGTTGACAAATTTGGCGTTACATTCCAATACAAAAGGTTATCTAATAATAAAAACTTAAAAGATCATGATAAAAATAACAAACTACACGGAAACTTTACTTCATAATACTAAAATAAGAAATAATATAAAAAGGAAAACGACTACATGTTAATTTGGAAAAGAATTTCAAATTATTTAAAACAAAGGAAGAAAGTAAAATATCACGTCTCACCAGTATTACAGCCAAAAAGGAAATAGGCCGAGACAACCACGTTACTTCCCAATCAGGAAATTCATATCTTAGCTGATGGCCAATCAGTGACAAGTTTGTCAAGATAAGGAAAATGGGCCAATTGTATTTTAGTTGAAGACTTTACATTTTCAAAAAAACATAGTATAAAAAGAACATTAAGGAAAAATCAAATACATAAAAAAGGTACAAAGAGATGTAATTATTTAATAATGATAACAAAGATTGAATTATTCATTTATAATAGTTTATTAAAAGTTTTAGTTCCTCAAATTCCCGTTCCCGATCGCCACTTCCTTCCTAATTTCACTTTAGTGCAATAGATTTCGTTACATTGCACTACCAGGGGCTTCAAGGTTGATAGACCTAAGGTTAGTCTATAACCAACAACAGTACATTACCTACACTACCTTGTAAAACTTGAGAAGTGCTATCAGCGCAACTTCCAAGAAACGTCCATATATTGAACTATTTGGACTGTTTAACCGACACCGAGCTAGAGTTGCAGTGTTGTCATATCTGTCAAGCTTAGTTATGAAAGAGTGAAGGGGGAGCGAGCTAATCTGTTGTCTACATGGGTCAAGTTTCTGGGAAGGGAAAGGCTAAAGTGCAGCTTTTATCAAAGACCACTCACTTTGCAGAAATCTGCTGCTTTATTTATAGGTTGAACTCAAATAATGGTTTTCTTTATATTTCTTACCTATTGGAAGAAAACAGTTTTCATTCGACTTTCTCGTATTAGACTGAATTGCTGGTGACGAGATCGGAGCTCAAATACCAGTAGTGTACTGAGTTTTTTTATTAAAAGATTCCAAACATGTAATTTCTATTTATTTATTTTTAGCACCGCGTCTTACTACTCTTTCGGGCTTAACGCTTATGTACTAATTACTCTAATGTGTTAGGCATCGGGATGGTTAAATTCTAAGAGGAGGTACATCCGTATTTTCGTGGAGTGAGAGCAGAAAACTATTTAGGGAAAACCATTTGACCGGAATCGAACCGTGATCTCCCTATCTTCAGAATTGTCAGTCGGACACGGCGGGTAACACACACTGGATTGTTGGCGGTGGAAAGATTGAAGCTCAAATCCCTATCGGGTGAAACAAGGGTATTTTTCACTAAAATTGTTCCCCACTCTCAATCTACGCAAATATAGATACATTTAATCTAAAAAGTCACCTTCCTCATTCCTAGTTCATTAGGGTAAATTGATGTATGTGCATAACTCAAACGGGTAGTAAATCACAATGAAAAAAAAACAACTATTGTGATGACTATCAAGAGTGTCGACGAAACTTTATTAGTGCCGGGCGAGGTAGTTAGTAAAACAAAAAAATATTTTTGATGTGTTTTTAGGGTATTGACTCCAAGTCAGGATGACCCACCTTGGTGGCGTAGTTGGCTAACGCGCTAGTCGTGTTGAGCCCGACTGCTGAGGGTGGGGAGATCAAGGTTCGAATCTCGGTCGGGTGAACTGGGGGTGGATTTTCCTAAATGGTTTTCCACTCTCCCTCCACGCAAATGCGGGTTCACTTCCTTTAATTCAACCTTCCCAATTCCTAATTCATTAGCGTAATTAGTACTTAAGCGTATAACCCGAACGGGTAGTAAGACGCGGTGCTAAATAATAATAATAATAATAATAAAAAATCCAAGCCACGTCCTTTAAGCATTTAGAAATAATAATAAATTGTTATAAAATCTTTTTGAAGTTTGATGAAAACCATATTTCAGCGTCAAACTCGAGTATATATATAGAAGTTTAACAAACTGGAGGAAGGCACATTTCGATGGAGGCAGGGGGGGGG
>CABFVZ010001545.1:167877-188448 GCA_902151445.1 Timema monikensis | reverse complement strand
TATGACATCTAGTATCATATTTATCTCACGGCACTTAGACCCAGGTGTATCACAGTACCCCTGTATTAGATAATAATACAACAAGCAGGACATAACTGTATGACATCTAGTATTATATCGATTTCACGGCACTTATATGAACATACAAATAATAAATCTTACCGACCCTTCATTGGGGAGATGACGGACCAAAGATCAGTCTCGTCCTATCTGGCTTTATGATGACGTAGGTGGTATAAATTCGAATCCCAGTAGTTTATACTCTTTCCTAAATGGCTTCCCCTTCCCCTCCAAGCAAAAGCTTTTCTCATTTCCACCCCATTAGTGTAGTCAAATAATAATAACTCAGTCGGGTAGTAAGATGGGGTGCCAAAATAAATCGTGGGGAAAACATTCAAAGGTATTTGTTGTCAAATTATTATTATTTTTAGGATTATTATTATTATTATTATTATGTGTTCCGTATTTTTACAGATGCAAATTGACTTGTCAAAATTTAGTCCTCTAGCACGTCCTATCAGAGGCTTCCTGTTTTATATCCTGAGACTCATCTTATTTTCTTGTTTGTGGTCATCCATCAGTTGCATTCGTGGTCTAACTGGTTCCCTTCTCCGTTGCCTTTTATGACTTCACTCAATAAGACATATTTTCTTATTTTGTGACCCATTTGACCCATTCGCCTGAATCACGTTTAACTTTTTATTGACTCTTCTTAGAGCTTGTTTATTAGTCGCCCAAGCCATTCAAATAAAGCCCCTGGGAGTTATACAATCTGGCGGTCATTAAAATTAGTTTTGTGCTCATTTCTGTGTTTTCCTCTGTTCAGACTAGACAGTGTTTGTTGTGTACCCCTCGGATGTCGTCAGTCCGGGGGTAGTAATACAAGAGCGGCACTGTTTGGCCCGTAAGACTCAACTCCCTCACTCCCCCTTCTCCTTGCTCCAGAAGTTCTAAGACTAGTCACGTGACCGCTTGATACGGTTAATAAAACAAAGGGAACTGCTTTTGTATGTGTATTCCCCACGCTCTCATTTATTTTGTGCAACAATTTTTTAGACGCAGAAGATAATCCTGTCGGGTATACAGAAGCTGGTTTTTCCCTAAATGGCTTCCCACTCTCCCTCCACAAATGTGGGTACACCTTCTCTAAAATTCTACTTTCCTAATACCTACTCTTTTAGAGTATTTAATGTACGCGTATATCCTGAGAGGATGCGATAGAAAAAAAAGTGTATCAAACGTGCCCTTTATAGTCAATAAACATACATGTAATCATTACATTATTGTGTATGTTTTGGTCCAGCTGATAGTGAACAGTTTACTATTACAGTCACATCAAACCTTGCTTGTCCTGGTAACAACCCAAGAGCTGGTAGTTAGGAGGGAACAGTTTACTAGTACAGTCACATCAAACCTTGCTTGCCCTGGTAACAACCCACAAACCACCCCTGCTATCCATATTTCTTCTTTACAACGGGAGGTAAGGTTTGATTGAGATGTAGCACATCTATATCTCGACATAGAAGATGAAGGCGAGAGTTTATCGAGAATCGATGTTGCTAATGTAGCAGTGAATACGGGACAGGGCGGAGCGCCAGAGGATTGTCATTGTTCTCTACTTCATTGAACATTACAGGAACAATACAAGAGATCGGAGGACTGAAACAAACACCCGTTCTCACTGTAACTCCTCCTTCCCTCGTGTACGCGTGTATTACCACCATTATAAAACATATAAAATTAATTTATAAGAATTTTAATCAGTTAAATTAACTTAAATTTAAGTATGATTATTTTTAAATTAGTGAAATAATAAGAATAAAATAGCAAATAATAAAATAGCAGACGAAACCAGTTCTGCTCAAAATAATGTAATTATTATACAGCCGTTCTGGGAACCATGTTCGAGTGGTTAGAGAAGCTACCACAACTCGCGGAGTTGATGGCTTTATTATAAGGTATCCTATCAGCGAATGCATTAAAAAAAATGTTACCTTCAAGTTTGGATGGCTATTGCACTGTACAACTTACTGGATCAATTTAGTTTGTAAGTCGTGAACTGAGAAAACAGGGTGTTCAGTAAAGGACACGTCGACTACCTAAAAGCCTACAGGGTTGTTTCCGGCTCATCCCTCACAGTTTGCGAGACCCCACAGTCTGATCATTAGTCAGAGACCACCAGTGACACGTCAATCAAGTATAGTGTGGCTTTCAGTCGATACGTCACGTCCTGGGAGACCGATCACACTCAGCAGTTTATTGGCAAGATTCGGCTTGTTAGGAGTATAGTGGCGGCTGTAGAACTATTCACGTTTCATAAAACCTTACCACTGGGAGTTGTGATATGGACGGTTCATATTTGAAGTGGACCAAGTCCACGAGGGTCAATTTTGAGAAAACGGATCTCAAAGTTGAAAAACTGTAATTAATTAAATATTGACGTTTAATTGTTTTTACTGCTTCAATATTGTGGTACCGTATTTGATGTAAAAATTTTAATTTTTTTTCCATGTAACATAGGCCTACAGCTATTCTTATTTCATCACATACAATTTGATTGCATGCTGGACATGGTTCACTTTCCCTCTGAAACTTTATACTTGATTAGTTTGTTATCATTAAACCCCACATACTGTGCTATTAAGATACTTTTATCATCTTTCTGGATCTTAGCATAGATAGCTTAAATAAACCAAATTCAATCATGTTTATTGCAATTTATTATCTAAAAAGAGTTTTTTTTTTCTAAACTGAAGAATCCTGTGAGTCTAAAAATGTTTCCTCGTCGTCAGTATGTCTGGAAGCGTCACTTGACCGAGTTTTAAGATATCCAGGAGGGTTTTTAAAATAGGTGCGAGGAATTGGAGTGACTTCATGTTGGGTTTCTTTTTATCGTCTACAGAACTGCAGGACTGGTAAAGAGAATCTTGGTGTAGGCCTACGTTTGTTAGGGATTGTAGAGAAAACGTAATGCCTTCTTATATCCATAAGTGTCATTAAAGCCTGAGCTACTGTCATTTTTTAAAGACTTGGCTGGTTTGCTCTGCAATATGTAAATGCAATTTTATTTGATCTGCTATGTCCTTGTTTTCTCAGGATTCTCCTAATGTTTAATTTTATGTAGAAGCTCATCACACAAATTGCAAGTGTCTTGTAAAGGTTGAAAACACTTGGTAACAGCATTTTTAGTCCGCAGGCTCTTTCCTTTAATCAGCACACAAATAAACATAGAGGTAATACATTTCTATATTCAAGTTAGGATGCAAATACTTTTGGTTGCCATTATCATTTCATGTGTAGTGGTTCTAGTAGCAAGGGAAATATTTTATGTAGGCAAGAAAACATTCGGTTAAGAATATTCCATCAACTTCCAAAATTATGTGAATGATTTGTCCAAAATCTCCTCTTGGAAAATTTCTATGGGCACTTTCTTGTACAACAGCAGTTTAAATTCCTTCTCAAGGTTTTTCCTAGGACCATTTTATTGTTTTTAGTGGTTTGTGACTCCCCATAATTGCAATTTTGCTTCCTTTTATTCCGTATCTAGTTGTATTTATTTTTTATCCTTTTCCTACCACGTTGCTTTGCTAATTCCTGGTCCTTGTCTAGCCATTCATGTTCAGCCACTACAGTATACACTCTCTCCACAGGTACTTTCTCATTAAGACTCCAGTTCCTTCGTTTAGTTAGTGGGGAAGGATCGTCTGGCAAACAACATTATTATATTAATTAAATTTTTATTTCAATCTTAACGTCAATAATAAGTTCATTACCTTCTCCATGCATCTTTGATCCGAAATAAAATTGAATGTTTTCAGGACAATGTTATACAGTCTTGTGATACTGTTTAAGAGGATATAAACACCTTAATTAGTTTTAAAAATCACTTTTTACAATATATCTTAATCTAAAATAACCAGACATAACCTTGTTAGCCTACCTTCACATGCATAGAGTCTCTATGGTCTCCACTACGCATCTGATGGCCTTCTTACCAAGTCCTAGTATATCGTCAAACTATTTAAAACACGTACAAAACAGTAACCGTTCATTTAAGTCACAGAATACATCACGTGAAAGCGCGTGCTTGTTGTTGTTATTATTATTAGCACCACGTCTTACTACCCGTTCAGGTTGTACGCACTAACGCTAATGTGTAATGGTAGGGTGGCTGTGAGATGAAATGGAGGACCTACAGTTTAACGTGGAATCCAAACCACGGTGGAGACCTGGCATTCCACACAGTCATAAGTTGTGACTAATACACGTCTTGTCAGAGGGGAGGGAAGGGTTTGGAAATCAGATAAATCTGTGCCGGGACCGAAGATTGAACCCCTGACTCCCAGCACAAAAGTCTGACACCTTACCTCTAGACCGCCAGGCCATCCACGCGCTTGTTTAAAACAGAGAGAGAAAATGGACTTGATCCACTCAACTTCTGAAAGGAAATCAACTATTTTCCAGTGGTACCTAGATCTTCTTCCATCTAGTGGATAACAATTAAATTATGGATTTAGTTTACTTTTTCACAGAAAGATGTGATGTTTCCACTGTATCATGGCAACGTTAGTATGAAAGGGGCAAAAAGTGAACTTTGGTCCTCTGAACCCTCCTTATTATACTGAGGCTCACAGCTTGTCAGGAGTATAGTGGTGGGTCTCAAACTATTAAAGTTTCCCTAACTCTAATTACTGAGACCAACCGTAACCTGAAATAAATTAAGAAATTTCTTGTGTTAGATAACACCACCATACAAATGATTAGATGAATTTTAATTTTTATTATACTCTAACAACACGTTGCAAACTACAGCGTTTTGTTCGTGTTAAATTGAACATGGTGTAGCTCTACTTTGAAACCAAATTGGTCATAAATTGGTTATAAACTATTCCATAAGTCATCCAATTCAATCAAAACTTTAGGGAAAATACGCCATTGCAAGCAACGTGGATAGAGAAGCAAGTAAATACGTCATTTGTATAAGTTCTCGCTGAAGATTATGATTCAGGTTTTTAGGTATTAGAATTAAATACGTTGGGGAAATAAAATGTAGCATATACTTTAACTTCATCTCTACCCCTCGGAGAGAGAATTATTGTGATTTAAAAAAAAATCAAACTCGATATTTTGATCAATGTTGACGTTTTACGACCCCATGAAACAGAAAAAGTTGTTTTCACGATACCATTTGTTTGTTTGTCTGTCTGTCTGTCTGTCTGTATCTCGCACTAGACCCGAGACCATTTTACGAATTGGGCTACAACTTGCTATCTAGGGTATTAATAAGCTTTTCCCGACGATATTTTAGAGATAGGTATCTAACCCTAGGGTAGATTACTGAAGTTAAAAAAAAAAGAATAAATCGATTTTCTCGAAATTTGCTTTAACAATTTTGATGAATTAAATTTTTTTTTATCTAGGCACTGTTCAGCATTATAAACGAAATGGATTTCATTTTCCCACTAATATTACTTTTAGGGTACTTTACATAACCATAAATCTCTAATTTTGATCATCTCTCTGCAAATCTTTGAGATATCAAATAACTTAAAAAGTTATAATGAGTTGCAGTACTGTTAAAATTAAAACTCTTTTGTTTTCTACTTATTGGTATAAAACCAATATTTTCGAAGCTATAAGCAACCGTATATTGTTTTTATATGGCACTATGAAATGTGAAACTATTGTTGCTTTTTTGGTGGAGTGTTTCTGCAAACTTGTACATTATTTTGTTTCACAAATCTTACGAGATAACAGAGAAAGAAATTTTGTTGCACCGTATCATTTATTTTAAAAAAACTTTCAACTTTAATATTTGAGTGTGTTCATTAAACTGTATCAGAAGTTGTAGGCTATAAAAAATAATCCGCTATGACTAACTTGAAACGAAATCAAATCAGTCATAAAATAGAATATCCCTCGGAGCCAAAATGAAATCAAAATCTCTTCTGAATAAATGATCAGCTTGTGAATGAACCTGCGTCACTTTCCTCACTGATTGGTCCATTGTTAGTGAAAGTTAGTCCTTCAATGTTGGATACAACTTTCACTTGTCATCCAAGTAAATTATAATACGAAGGGCGGCATCTTGACAGCTAGAAAGTTACTAGAGCTGATTTCATATATTCACAATCTTCATTTTAAATATTTTATAGTATCAATTCCAATATAATAATGATAATAAATAATAATATAGCTACATTTTTTCAACGTAGACCGTACAAAATATGTTTGTATCTTCTAAAAAAAAATATTTATAAATGCTGAGACGAATTTAGTTTTATCGAGGTGTGAAAGTCAGGCTAAGTAGTGTATATATTCGTAAATAAATCAGCTTGCATTATCTATAGTGTAATAAAAACGAAAAATTTAAATTTGTTGGGTCTATTATTTGTATGAATTAAACATTCATTTTATACATATAAATTTTAAAAAGTATTAATTTTATTTAAGAAAATGAAAATGAATTCATTTAAAGTGTATGCATAAATATAATATGTATCCTACATTATATAAAATATAGAACTTTTTGCATAGGACAATTTTCACAATAATAGGCCTACAATTAACATCCCCCACATAATCGATAATTTAAAATCAATAACTTATTATTTATTTAGCACCACGTATTACTACCCATTCGGGTTAAACGCTTAAGTATTAATTACGCTAATGGGTTAGGAATTGGGAAGGTTGAATTTAGAGTAAATGTACCCGCATTACCCGCTTCGGTGGCCGCACGGTCTAACGTGATACTCTCTCAGTAGAATAGACTTCCAATGACGAGGAGGTTGAGGTTTGAATCTTGGTCGGGTCTAATGAGGGTGGCTAAACATTGTTTTACACTCTCCCTCTAAGCAAATTTAGGTAATTTTCCTTTAAATTTAACCTCCCTAATCCCTATAACCATTAGCGTAATTAGCACATAAGCGTATAACACGAATAATTATTAAGATGTGGTGCTAAAAAGTATCAGCATTTTCGTGAAGGGAGAGTGTAAAACAATTTTGGAAAACCACCCTCAGTATATCAGAGCTGGATTTGATACCCGATCCCTCTGTCATCGGTGGAAGTCTAGTATATTGCGAGAGTGACACCTTGGACCATGCTGCCACCGAAACATATTATTTATGTGTATATATATTAAATTACGGGAGTTGATTCACCAAGCCTTTGCCCCCAAAAAATTAAATTTCTTTAATATTCAAAGGTGGAATTTACAATTTCAGTAAACAGCCATTCCTCTATATCTACTAAACAAATTTTAGTTAGTTATTAAAAAAAAGCATTTTCTCCGAGGATTATTGTATAAAATTTTACTAACTTATAATATTGATTTAACTATATAACTAATAAATCGTTGCAATTATGGCTGACACTATCGCACTAAAGTGCTTCAACTTTTTATTGGCCTCACTCGACTTTCTAATCAAAGGTTTACTTTATTCATCAAAGGCTTTACATAAATTGTGTTTTCAGTGTTATATAATTTAAATCAAAACTTTTATTTCCACCATCAAACCACGATGAGAACTTTAAACATCCCCTCTCCCATATCTATATTTATTTGTTGCATCGTTGCAAAGATAAATATTTTATTTACCGATATACAATCATACACAAATCATAGTTTCCATGGAGATGTAAACAAAGAATGATTATACAGATTATCACCAGAAGAAAAGTTGGAAAATTACGAGAAAATTGTTTCTCGTTGTGAGCTACTATTTTTTCCGACATCCTGTTACCCTAATCTTTAAATGAGTGGTCTTATTGTCAAATTGGTTCGGCCGTTTTCTTCTATTTTAAATTATCGGAAATGGGGCTATCAAATGATATCTAAATAGATTTACAGTAACAGTGAATCTATAAACACTATTGATACAAGATTCCCGATGTAGTTAAAAGTTGTTGACGTCTCAAAATAAAAAAGTATTGGGCTGTAGATTTATACAAAAAGGACAAAACATTTGAACTGTTGCAAGTATTTGATAAACACCTTGTGTTATGGATCAGCTAGACTTGATCAATTTTTTGCCGGGGGATGACTCATAATTATTACATAAAATGTGTAGTTTTGTTCAATTGAGTTTATTTTTATTTTTGGCAGAGTTGCGTGAAGTACTTGTGTTTCGTCCACCGTCGTTTCACGAATCCCCTTCTAACAAGAATGTGTGCTGGGATAGCCTTTCTATGGAGGGTGTCTAGAGGTGGAGTGGGTGGGGGGATAATTTGCGCTTTCTTACGAAGTCCATACTGATTAGTGAATGATAAAGTGGGGGAAGATAATTTTTGATCAAGATTGAGATAAAGTTAGGGTATAAACCCTAACCCTCTGCAGCTGATCTACATACAAAGACAATTGTGATTGTAATATTTTATTGAATGTCATAAAGAGGTTTAGACTAAGATAAACCAAGCAGGGTCGGTTAAAAGCACCATGAGGTATAGTTTGACATAAATGAGGTCACGTAGCCCGTTCTCTTTTTTTTTATCAGAAATACCATGCATTAACCAGTTCGAAACCTTAAGCTTCGTCCAAACTAACCAGCTGAGCCTCAAGCCGAACCACGTCGTGAGTCAAACCTCAACATTCCTGAGTTTTGCTTCATAAAGTTATGTACTTCGGTGGATGGCACACGCAATGAAAAGGGAAAAGTTAAAATTGGCTGCCGTGGAATAATTTATTAAACCTTGCAACAAAGAAAAAAAAAGACAGTACAGACAATGGTGTCAAACTCAAATGTACTTAAGACGAGCGGAATATAGTGGAAATAATTTGCTCCACTAAATTAAATTTCAAGAAAATAGTGGACAATACAAAAACTTAATTCGAATGTCACCAAGTTATTAAGCATATAATTATTTTGATTGGGCCAAAAGTGCAAAAATGTTACGTTTAAGAGAATCCATTGGTGTGCAGGAAAGACTCGCAATAACATTGCGTGACTCTTATACCAGTCTTCAATACCTATTTAAGTTTTATAAACAGTATATATATATAATTAATTAAGTATATGATAATTAATCTTATGGGTATAAATGAAGAAAGAAGCATTTTAGATGTAATTTACCCGCATTTGCGTGGAAGCAGAGTGGGAAACAATGTAGGAAAAATCACCCCCAATAGACCCTACCGGGACTCGAGCCCCGATTGAACACGCCAGTCTAAGTCTATTATTTGTTTACCCCTCTCTCCCCAGAGGCGTTTCAAACTTATTTTAAGTGTGCAACAAACTTTCTAAGAATAAGTCTTACCATTGTTGTACAGTTTACAACACGCGAGTAATCATGTAACTGTAAATATTGTTTTTAATTTACTCTCTAATTTTTAAAGATTAAATTAACTTTTATTTATTTCCCTTGCCCCATTATAAAACAAATTTGAAGTTAATATTTATATAAATATTAAAAAAAAATTCAAACAAAATTTCAAGGTGTAGTAAAATTTACAACATGAAACTGCTCAGCTAATATTTCAAGCGCGTGTGATGGAAGGTTGATTAGAAATAAACAATAATTAATTTAAAGTTGCAATTGGTTCTGATCGAGGCTCGGATCGCAGCGTCGTCCAGTGAGTTTTGAGTCGATCCTCGTAACATCCTTTGATGTTCTTCGAAATACCGACATTCACTGGGCTGCTGCGGGCATTCTGACGAACCCAGTTATCCAGCGTTAACGAGTCTCGGCTCGAGGTTCGGCTTGCTAGTCTGGACGCTGCTTCAGATAGATCGGTACAGCCTTTAACTACTCGTACGAAGGTTCTGGGTTCAACACCTTACCTCAATCGGTAGCGTATCTGCATAATGAGCCAAGGGTACCCTGGTTCGATTACTGACATGCCCGAAAAATTTATCATTTGTAAAATGTGGTTTTACCCTTTCACTGTGATGCATTAACGGCCGGGGACTGTATGTTGTGCCTGTCCAAGTCTTAATTTAGATTATAAGACTTATGAAGCTACGACAGACCCAACAATCCGGTAGTGGGAAACATACGGCTTTAATAAAAAACTGATATAAGCTGGAAACGGTAAGGGATGTACAAAACTAGGATGCCGGATTCAGCTTCAGAAGAATACAAAAAATTTACAAAAGGGAAAATTAATTCTGGGGGGTAAATTAACGATCTGCATCTTGGATATTAAGTATATTTTACCTAAAATTAAAATTATTTAGAAAACACTAAATGCCAGTAAAACGCACACACACATATGATTGTGTAATTGGCAGCTGGGACCTCTATGACTAAAGCGACATCGGTCAATTTGTATCCAATCAAATAATATCCCGATTGAAGTATCCAAACGGAAGTTGAAAGAATAAATACCAAATAATCCCTTAGAGACGACCACTGGTAGCAGGAGTACCCATTTTGAGACGGATCTCGACCATGGCAGAAACCGGCCGTCCACATCGCTCGTCAGACAAAACTTGAAAGCCCCTCCAAATCTCCCGAGACGGGAGAATACTGGGTGAGACTCAAACTACCGTCCTTCAACGAGGGAGTCCTCGTGTTGGGTTGAAGCTCCTGTATTTGTACAGAGGAGAGTTCTAAAGTCAACCCTTCCCCTCATCCCTCAACAGACTGCGGGCCCGTCTGATTGGTTTAGTGGAGGGGGGAGAGGGGGGACCACTCTCACAAGTTGAGTGCTTCGATATCACGAGGGAACACGTTGCATCAGCCTCGTACGTTTATTTTGGGGAAAAGAGAAAAACAACAAAACAACAGAAATCAATAAAAAATAAAACTGTTGTTTCTCTAAACTTTAAAAAAATGTTGGAAAAAATTTACGCCGTGTAAAGTGATTTATTTTTTTACCCGCTTCGGTGGTCTAAGTCGTCACTTTCGAAATACACTGGACTTGCGATGATTAGAAGATCGATATTTAAATATCGGTAGGGTGTATTAAGGGTGGTTTTTCCTATACGGTTTCCCACTCTCCCTGCATGCGAATGTGGGTACGAATCCTCTAAATTCAACCTTCCTGATCCACAAAACACTAGCGTAATTAGTACAAGTACATATGCGTACAAACCGTGGTGACAAAAAACGAAAAATCTTGTTTTCAGAGTGAAGAATTTATTTATCTTTTCATTATAGTAAAACTTTATATTAATTATTTTTTATGCATTCGTGCTTTTTATTCTCAGATACATCCACGATTTTAAATATTTACCTTTCCCCATCCCTTCACCCCCAAAAAACACAAACAAAACATGCTGATATAATTTTAAATAAATCTCGCCGGAATTGGAAGTTAAAGAGAAAACCAAACTGTGGTAAAACCAGCCCAGGTCAGTCGGTTGTCCTCGAACCCTGGTCTCTTGGCTAAGAGGTCACCACCACACGTTGGGCACTCATTACAGTTGGATGGAAACTACTGGTAAAGCTTAAGAATTAACTATTAGTTAAGTTTGATTTTTAAAAGGGGTATTATACCTCTACTTTCTGAATCCAGTGACTGTACCAGCCCGCGACTTACAAACTACAGGAAAATACTTTTATATAATACAAACATATTTTGTTGTGTTCAACATTAATGGCATTTTACCATTGTATACTACGAGTATTATTGTTATTTTATAAGTATTAATAATATCTATCAACAGTGACAGCTGGTGATCACATGACTTGATGTATGAATATGTGAAAGTAGATCTAGTAACTTTTCTATCAGTCAGATAAGGCTATTTTTATTTTAAAAAATGGGTCATAGCTTGGTTATAGAACAGACACGGCATCTAGCCCCCGGGCAGTTAATTCAAAAATACGGATGACAATCTAGTTCTGTCTTTGTTCAATACAAACTCTGGTTTCGAAAGTCGCTACAATATTGATCAAGTTTATTGGGATCAATACATTATTATTATTATTATTATTGATAGTCCGACACTTGAGCTCAGCTGGTAGTTCACTTGTTTACATTGCTAAGGATCTAGGGTCAGATTTTCGGTATGGCCGAGAAATGTATAATTGGGGGAATAAAAGGTTTCCTCTTTCGCGGTGAATAATTTACAGTCGGGGAGCTGGGTGTTGTGTCTGTTCCCGGATTAAGAAAGTCTGTAAATCGTGTGCATGTATATAAATCGGTTCAGCAAATGTGCGCTTTAAGTATCATCAATAATAATAATGGTAGCTTTATTCAACAACTAGCAGAAGTATATTCTAAGATATAGTGACGAGGTGATCAACATAAAGATATCCGCATTGGTGGTCTCACGGATAAAGCCGTCGTCCACTTCTGGATCAGTTTTATTTTCTTCCCAAGACTGAGAAACTCGGGGTTTAAAAATTCCCAGTCGTTTTAAGTGAAGATTTTCTTTGAACCATCTAATGCTTTCCCACTCTTCCTTCCCGCAAATGTGGTACATTTCACATGCGTTTTAACGTCCTAAATCAAATGGTCCCTAAAACACTGGGGAAAAGAGGGGAGACCGTTTAAATAGATACAACTTTTTCTAAATTACATTCTAAACAGTAGAAAGAGGGTTAGTTCCAGATAACTTGACACCCGGGTGTTTAGTGAAGTTGTCCAGCCGGGACTCAATCTAAGTACCACCACTCGAAGAGCTCGTGTCTATCGCAAGGTCAAATAGACCGCAGAGAAGATGCTGCGGCTCTTGACCGTGGCTGTGGTCGGACCAAGGGTAAAGGAACGGGCTGCTGTGAATAACAAATAGCTTGTAGGTTTGCGTGATGTTACCCCTGGGAATACTTCCCCCAGATACATACAGGACCCTGGAGAGGGTTACGTAACCTCAAGACCTAGAGAGAGAGAGAGAGAGAGAGAGAGATGTAAACGTTGTCCCGCACCTGGAACCTCCTTCCCTTCATTTAGAAGATAAAATAGATCTATCCTCTTACTATTGTTTCACGTTTCTATATGGTGTACCAGGGTAAGACAGGTTACGTGGGTACGTGGGTATCAAAACAAAGCTACCGACAACAAAAGGCGTTGTTATCGATTAAAAAAAATCATCTAATTTTACCCGAATATCGTGTCTTTTTAATGTTTTTTATGTATTAAAATGTTGATGCTTTATCTTAATATCTTTAAATTGTTTCTCATATTTTTTTACATTTATTTGGTGTATTTAACTTGTACTTTATGTTATGAACCGACTGATTATATCAGCACAAGATTTATAAACTAACTTAAATTTATAGCATACACAACACCCAACCCCCGAGCGTTAATTCATCACTGTTAAAGAGTAGACCAACATTAAATCAACTATAGAATTATCGACTATGCCAGAAATCGAACCCGGGGCTCTTAGCTCAGTAGACAAAAACGCTACCAAGTGAGTTAGGGTGGCCAACTTTATACTTATCTAGTAACAATAAATCAAACTTTTGAATTATATAGTGAATCACTAATTATAAGTGTGTGCTCACGTGGTCTAACTGATAACGCGTCACATTTTGTGTTGGACTTGATTTCCGGTGATGGGGTTTGAATCAAGGTCCGGTGCACTAAGGATAGGGTTTTCTTCATAGAGGATTTTACACTCCACCTCCACGCAAATTTAGGTACATTTCCTCTAAATGTATCTTTTCCTACTCCATATTACACTATCGTAATTAATGTATGTATATAGCACAAAGTGGCGTGGTGGAGATAATATATTTAATTAGAGCCTAGAGCAGACTCACTTGCTCACTACATTGCTGTTTATGTGGTTGGTAAAATAGATAGAGGGGGAGAGGGAGGGTTTAACTAGTACAGTCCCGTTAAGGAACAGTCTACTAGTAGAGTCACGACAAGCTCTGGTCACTACCCAAGAACGCTAGTGTAAACCTGTTGTAGGAGATGAAAACACATACATCGGTCTTTACAGATCTTAGAGGAACATTGATACATTGGACACTCCTTAGAGGAATACTGATACATTGGACACTCCTTAGAGGAACACTGATACATTGGACACTCCTTAGAGGAATACTGATACATTGGACACTCCTTAGAGGAACACTGATACTTTGAACACTCCTTAGAGGAACACTGATACATTGGACACTCCTTAGAGGAACACTGATACTTTGGACACTCCTTAGAGGAACACTGATACTTTGGACACTCCTTAGAGGAACACTGATACTTTGGACACTCCTTAGAGGAACACTGATACTTTGGACACTCCTTAGAGGAACACTGATACTTTGAACACTCCTTAGAAGAACACTGATACTTTGGACACTCCTTAGAGGAACACTGATACTTTGAACACTCCTTAGAGGAACACTGATACATTGGACACTCCTTAGAGGAACACTTATACTTTGGACACTCCTTAGAGGAACACTGATACTTTGGACACTCCTTAGAGGAATACTGATACTTTGGACACTCCTTAGAGGAACACTAATACTTTGAACACTCCTTAGAGGAACTCTGATACATTGGACACTCCTTAGAGGAACACTGATACTTTGGACACTCCTTAGAGGAACACTGATACTTTGAACACTCCTTAGAGGAACACTGATACTTTGGACACTCCTTAGAAGAACACTGATACTTTGGACACTCCTTAGAGGAACACTGATACTTTGAACACTCCTTAGAGGAACACTGATACATTGGACACTCCTTAGAGGAACACTGATACTTTGGACACTCCTTAGAGGAACACTGATACCTTGGACACTCATTAGAGGAATATCTATACTGGTGTCACTCCTTAGATGAGTACTGATGTAAAGGTCACTCCTCAGATGAGTACTGATCTACAGGTCGCTCCTCGGATGAGTACTGATATAGAGGTCACTCCTCAAATGAGTACTGATAAAGAGGTCACTCCTCAGATGAGTACTGATATAGAGGTCACTCCTCGGATAATTACAGATATAAATGTCACTCGTCAGATGATTACCGATATAAAGGTCACTCCTCAGATGATTACCGATATAAAGGTCACTCCTCAGATGATTACTGATATAAAGCTCACTCCTCAGATGATTAATTATTGATACTGTGTAAGATGTGGCTCAAAGACGCTTATGATGATATTGTATACTCAATATTGAGACAATGTTTTAAATTGATTATTAATATGTTCCTATTTAAAGAGAGGGATATAAATAATGTTTTAACGAACACAAAAAAAATTTAATTTAACCAGCGATTTTATTCTTTATTTGTATAGGTTTATTGAGTGTATATTATAGAAGCAAATTGAAAATCAGCACATGACTTACACACTAAATGTTTGTCCCTACAGCACATCTTAAACAACACGGCTAACTCTAACTGTAGAAAGGCGTGATATGATGAACATAATGTGTTCATCTTTGATGTATTAGGCACCGTCTAGTATCAAACCAAGGTGTTCAAGAGTCCTTGTTCTCCATTTCTCCTTATTAACTGTGATATAGTTTTGTCTTTAGTTGATATTATACTTCTTTGCATTATTAGCCGATTAAATATTCCGTAACCCGTTTCATTGGCCGGTTGATCAAAAGACCAACTCTCGCAATAGAGAGACTGCTCATGACGGGGAGATGGAGGCTGGGTGTACTTAGTAATTTTTTCCTAAATGGTTTTCTAATCTCCTCCATGAAAATCGGATATACTTCCTCTAAATTTAACCTTCATCATCCTTAACTCATTAGCATAATTAGCATATATGCGTATTACTCAAAGAGTAGGAAGACGCTATTCTAAAAATAAAATAAGTTGTTTAACCGTTATAAGAATTAAATTAAAATTTAAGGTTTAGAAATATTGTTCAAATAATATATAAAAATAGTTGGTTAATAAATTAGTTAGGATAGTTGATATAATACGATGGTGAGAGTTAACATCTTGCAGTCGTATCAACACATTGTGTTTTTTACAACGACTTATTTCCCCCATTATTATGACACCATAAATGTCAAAACATGTCGGAATAAAGTTTTCAAGCATTTTTCCAGTGCTTGAAATGCACAAGGAGTAATGGAACAAGGAAACATATAAAGCTTAGAATATTAGACTACATTCTCTATTTCATTTAAACTCGTTTCATATTTGTTAACCTATAAATTAAATTTTATAATTATCAAATTTAATTCAAACTTCATTCAAACTTTAAACATTGATTCATTATAAATGGTATATTCTCAATTTGTATGATAGTTCTCAATTATTTCGTTATAACCTATTCTGCAGATGATAACCTTTTAACTTAAATTTCATTATTGCATTTCTCAACTTAAACATAGTTTTGTCCAACAAACTTTGTTATCTGTAAGTTTTAAAACAGCCTTTTGACGTGTTTTCATGTATTTTAAACATATCATTATCTTATATATTGCTAAATTGACGATGACTTATTCATTATATGTTTAATGTCCATATTTCACAATATGTTCTTACCATAACTAACCTAATTTTACATTTTGATTTAAAATTTCAATTGATCACATCAACTATCTTAACTAATTCATTAATAAACTCTTTTTATTATTTAAACAATATTTCAAAGTCTTAACTGTTAATTTATATCCACTCCTTACTTTTAACTTGTTTAGAACGTTCTCCAAAGTGTTATAAAACGTGTTCAACAGTTCCAATATTTGTTGAACACTCACAGAAGTCCACGCAGACACGCAAGTACTCACAATATGTACTCCTTACACTTCTATCACGTGCAGGGCATGTACATAACTTATTATTCAAAAAGGAGTAGCAATCAATAAATCATTGCGGATTAGGGTTACTCCAAAATTACGTTTGAGATGGATAACTGAAACCTATTTGGAATAAATCGAGGACATTCCTAAACTCGGTGGCATAACGGTTATACTATTTGTACCAAGAATGTTCAGAATCAAATCGGACTAACCCATTCTCCTCCAGTGAAAAAAAACAACGCAAATCTTCTAACGAGGTTTTCCCAAAGTAAATATATTTTTAAATCTAATTTTATTTTATTTCTAGGAATCTGACATCGCAGCTTCCGTTAAATCACGGCTGGTTTGGTAGACTAAGTACAGTGCTAGTATTTAACCAGTTTTTTCATTGATTGTTAACTGGAACAAATATCAAAGTTTATTTATTCAATTCCTTTCTAATAATATCACATTTGCTGGAATTATACTAGAGTTGGGCGTATTCAATTATTATTATTATTATTAGCAGCGCGTCTTACTACCCGTTCGGGTTATACGCACTTACGCTAACGTGTAATGGTAGGGTGATTGTGAGATGAAATGGAGGACCTACAGTTTAGGGTTTGGTAATCAGTTAAATCTGTGCCGGGACCGAGGATTGAACCCCGGACCCCAGCACAGAAGTCTAACACCTTACCCCTAGACCGCCAGGTCACCCCGGGGTGTATTAAAGAGCTAAAATAATTTTTTCTCTCTAATTTTACAATTTTGGCGGTAAGTGCGGCTAAGTTATTTATCCCTGAGATTGTGTGTAAGACCAGATAAGAGGGTGTCAGACCTTCTTAACGAAGATGTTATCAAAGGATTAATTGAAAAGAGAACATTCTGCAGGTGATTTTATGAAGAAATGTCAACTGCATGGGGCGCATTATGATAATAAGTTTATTGTTAAGTGACGTCATAGGAGAAGGTGGAAATGCCCAAGAATACCACGAGTGCGACTGGTTGATGATCTCAAACTATGAAATAAGATGAAGTTTAAGGATATAACAAATGATAGAATACGCTGGAGGATTCAATATGGAAAAGGAAACGGACCTGTTGAAAGATAGAACACCTAATTATAGTGATAATAACAAATAAATAAATTACTAAATCAATCATGGTTTATTTACGATTCAAAAGAAAATTACATAATTGATTTTTTGATACAATCCCAAAGTACCTAAAGGTACAGTACATCTTTAGGTCTTGCAGTTAAATATTTAAAATAATAATAAAATAATTAAAAAACAAAATGTTTTACAGATATCATAGCATTTCCTCTAAAATATATTTACATAGTTGTTTGAAGCATGCCTTGAAGCATCCAGTATTTAATTTTACTTTTCACTATACTTATTTGAGGGATTTCTCGGATTGTTGGTGGTAGTAGATTAAACAATTTGTGGATGGTACATCTCAGTTCCTGTTTACCATAATAATTAGAGTATTTGCCAATTGTATACACTTCTTTGTTAGAAATTGAGCGGGTGTTAATGGAATGGGTTTTTATTTGATTGTATTTATCGGAATGGCAATATCCTATCAACAGGCTGTACTCATATAATTGGTTAAGAAGTAGAATTTTATGTTGAATGTATGTCTGTTTGTTAGCATTTTTGGTACCAAATATAATTTTCAGGATTTTTTTTTGCAAATGTGAAATTTTGACTGTGTAACATTCTGTCGTTCCTCCCCATATGAATATGCCGTAAGATATTATTGATTGAACTAAAGTTTTGATGTCCAAGTACATTCCAAGATGATTAAAAACATATATCAATCCTTTTAGTTTGTTCTCAAGTTTTTGTATGTAACTATCTAATTTATGATGTTTGTCAATTATAAGTCCAAGGTAAGTATGACTGTCTGTTGCGTCCAGTTTTTCGATACAGTCACAACATGTTTGTGTCCAGTTGTGCAAACAATTATAGCTGTGATGCGTAATATTGACTCTTGAATGGTGCATTTTAGGAGGAGCGATATGTATAACTTTAGTTTTCTTTGCATTTATTATTAGACGATGGTCATGAGTCCATATTGTATCTCGCTGTAGTCTTATTGCAGGTCATATTCTGATATTTGGAGGTTTTCGTGAATAGTCAGTATTGCGGTGTCGTCTGCGTATAGGTAGATGTGTCCATGCTTTACTTGTCTTGTGATAGTATTGACGTAAATTAGATATAGAATAGGTCCTAGTATTGAGCCTTGTGGTACGCCCATATTTGTTACTTTGGTTTCACTTTTTTGAGTGCTAATTTGTACGTAGAAAAGTATACTAGAGAGATAGTCCCTAAACCATCTTAAGTACGGTCAACCACCTCCAATCATTTTTAATTATCTCAATAATATATCAACGTCAAGTGTGTCAAACGCTTTTTTGTCAATAAATAGGACCAAAACATGCTTAATGTTGCTAAGGGCTTTGTTAATTTTATTAGAAAAATGTTCTTGAAGGTTTTTAGCACTTTTGTGTTTTTGAAATCCATATTACCTTGGGTTTATTATATTGAATTTATTTAAATATTAAATAGTCAGTCAATTTGTTAGCCATGTATTTTTCTATCATCTTCTTAATAGTTGGTAGAATTGCTATTGCTCTGTAATTAACGCAGTCTAAATGGCTCTCACCTTTATAAAGGGGTCTAATAAGAAAGCATTTCATTTGGTTGGGAAATGTGCCAGTTTTTATTGAGGTATCTATTGTCGGAATTAAATTAATTTATTATTATTATTAATAATAACAATAATAATAATCCAGAGCATGGGTCTTCAAGCATGTTAGGTCCACGGGCCCAAGTTTCTGTCCCTCGCGGGCTGTATTACTGTTACCACAATATTAGGATTGAAAGAATATTAAATTAATCGTATCAGCTCATTCTTATACACTTATACTCACACTAGGGATTAGGATTTCTCGTGAAGTATGTTCTGTGTTGTTTCATGGCAGGAGGTAGCGGGATTTGTCTTGTCTACTTAAGTTAATTTTACAAAGTACATTTCAATTAAAATGTAATACTTTTCTTCATATTAAAAGCGAAAATTCTTTGTAAAATAACGTAAAATAAGCAAATAATTTTTTTATTAGTTGATTAAGCTAAATATATCTGTATTTGTCATTTTTTTTCTCTTGTTATCAATGGCAGCGGAACGTGATTTGTCTGGGGGGGGGGCTGCAGGGGGCAAAAAAAACCGTTAATTCAGGCACTTGCCTTACAACACCCACTTCCCTCCACAACCCTAGTATATTTTTGTGTAAAATGGATATCCCTTAATACTATTTGAAGTGGCCATCTAAATTTATATTGAATTTTACAACAAAATCAAATCATAATATACACTATTATTATATTATTATTATCTTATTCAGCCGTTCCACCGCCACTGCTTGAAATCATTTTAACTTATATATCGCATGAGCCAGTGGGCTGTAAAATATAAGACAACGGGCCGAAAATATCCCGTGGGCCACGGGTTGAAAACCCCTAATCTAGAGTATTATTTGAACCATTATAAGTAAATAAGGAAAGGGAACATGACATTTTTAAAACCCTTGAATCTTAAAAAGATATCAAAGATTCAAGAATTCGACAAAATATCCAATTCATGATTCGAATATAGACCAATATACCTATATACCTACCTTTTACCTATATACCTATTACCCATATCTATTACATATTATATATTGGATACTGCGTATTGGTGGTTCAGTCCCAACTTAATTATAATACAAACTTAACAATCAGACCTCAGACCATTAATTGATTTAAAACTGAATGTATGAACGTTAATGTGAAAATAAATTATAGCGAAAAATAGGAGCATTTTGGTGGGATTCGTAGTTTCGGAGTGGTAAAATATTTTATTCGACCCATCTTTATTAAAATATGATATATATATATATATATATATATATATATATATATA